>JAOBBB020003661.1:0-16369 GCA_025331005.2 Zoanthus gigantus | reverse complement strand
GTATGATTTAAAATATCTATATTACTTTTTCCTCAAACAGCTGCCTTAAATTCACGTTTTTGTGCCTGTTCAAGCTTTCGACAGTGCATTGCTTTCTTGATTTTTCACTGAGGATTCATGACCTCTTTTAGTTGCTTCGTAGCTTTGACGCATTGATTTTGGTAGAAGTTGCAGCAGCGTGTCACGTTTAATCGGAAAGAAAAACAAATGATCTTCAACCTTTTTGGTTTTATTTTGAACATTTCTTTTCATTGGTAGAACTTGGGGGACGGATTCTTGATTCTTTCTTTCATCAGTTAAATTATAATAACTCTTATCAGTATACGTAGCTGGAGTCAACAAAAAAGACTTTGGGTTAGACTTGACTGCGTGTTCTAGTTTGTTAAAAGCATTAAAAGTTTCACTGTTTCTTGGTTGTGAAATATCTTGGACGGTGGTTCTGCGCGTGTCAATGCGAGGTGTAGCTGCACTATGCATCGACTGGCGGTGAAGACCTTTTACGTTAAGAAACGTCGGGGTTAGATTTTGATTTATTGTTTTTAGTGATGGATTCTGATTCTGTTCGCTGCTGAGTGCGATTTCGTATGCTCTCACTAAGTGCTCAAACCTGTTTCATAAATAAAAAAAACAAAACAGATTACTTGCAAGAACTTTGATGATTGTCTGATATACGCTGTTAAAACAATTGTTTATTCCAATGAATGAACGTTACCCAAAAACGCACTTATCAAATCCTGCATCCTGCAAACTCTTTCGTAACAATGTCGTTGACAGTAAATCAAGAAGAACCTTTAGCAAGGAGGACTGCGACGCCGACAACGATGGCAAAGAACAATGGTAATTACAGTAACTGCACGTTGGAATGCATCGAGCTACTGAGCACCTTCACGTATATACCGAGCAGTTTCGAGAACTCTTTGGCGGCAGTTACGATGAAGAAGAGGAGTGTCTTGGCTTCTCTAACTGAGAAAGCTTAAAAACAAACGGCTCCTTTAGGAGCCACCAAAAACAATAAAAGAATACTTCATATTTTTCAGTTTTTATTGAGTTGTTCATTTGTTTGTTTTATCGCGTGATCTTGCTGGCTTTTGTGCTTTTTAAGGTCTCCAACAAGAGCAATTTTAGTGGTCGAGTGAAAGAAGAGAAAACAATTTTTTAAGCCCTTGGCGGGAATTAATATACTTTCATATCAATTTTAGTGGTCGACTTCTTCAGTACCCTAAAAATAGGAGTCGATTTATACACCGGTTCGACTTATAGACCGGAAAATATGGTAACTACCTTGTCGCTAAAATTAGAACCTGAAAGACTTTTTTTGAGTTCTCAGGACCGCAAGAACATAACATAGTATTTGTTTAGCTTCATGGAGAAACATTTAATCGCTTTCTACTCACAAAGCTTAAGGCGGAGAAAACAAAACATCTATGAACCGCACGAAGAAGTAAAAAATAAGCAGGGAATATGATTTTTTTATACAGTCATCGTTCGCGTTCTCGTTCTCGTTGCTAAAGGTCTCTATCATAATCTGAGACTTTCAATGTCATTTCGGTAGGTACTTCATATATGGTACATAAAGGTGGGAATACTTATAACATTACCGTGATCATATACACTGATGTTATTATAAGTATGCTCCATCATCATGTACCATATAAGAAGGACATACCGTCATTTTGAAATTACCGCTGTGTAAACTTGGCAACAATCAGATACCTAGGTATTTAAAAAATAGAAATTGATGTCTAATTATCGACTCGATAATAAAAATAAAATATGTATTCAAAATTTACAAGCTTATTTACGACTCTAAACACCTCTTAGTAACCGTTCGTCAGTCTGATGACTATAGCCAAGAACTTGCCAGATACTTCAATCTAAAAGATAGATCTTGAGTTCTTGTTATTTGAATTCTGAGGTTTAAATTGGCACTAAACTAATGTTTTACATAATGGAATATAGCCACTAACCAACATATTGATTTAGTAATGTTAAATAACATGCCTTTTGTCAAGAGAAAAACCTGAACTGGCTGAAGCAACATTTCCAATGACTCCACGGTTAGTGGCTGATATTTTGCGTAATATGTCAACCCTTCTTGCCGTCAAATCTCCAATAATATTGTCTCTCCGAGTTCTGTTGAAAAGTCAAATTTGGAGCTGAAATTCGTTTCAATTTGCCATGAAACATTTCAAAAATTCACATTATAGTTTTTCCCACCCTGATAAATTATTTAACTGTAGGATAATAATTATATATAGACGATATTGCACGGTGGCGCGAACATATGAAGTTTATCTTCGAGTGGAAAAAGATTTCACGAGTGAACGCAGCGAATAGGAATTATTACATAGATAACAGTAATTTATTACATAGATAATAGTAATTTATTACATAGATATGAGTGTTTCTAAATTAAAAAAAAAAAAAAAACTAGACGAAAAACAAAGGATTGACCTCAGCGCTAGTTCACTAGTGAAGATATGGAAAATATGTCACTCGTATCCCGGATGTAGTTTTATATGAAATTTACGAGTGGCGTATTTTACAGTAAAAAATTCTCTTGTCTACGTAATAGAGTAAGATTCTTTAGCCTTTTATCAGTCCCAATAATATTTCTTTGACTTTGGACAAGTGTACAGCAATGAAAGGCTCCTTGTTTTCTAGAGCATGCAGGGATAAAAATTTCGAACCATTGTATTTACAAAAGTATGATTTGGATAATAAAAAGTATTGAAATTCATCATATGGATAATGTTGTTTTACAGGAAACTAAAACACTCGTGTTTTCTGCTAGTGAAGATATGGAAAAGTTATGTGCCAAATGTCCCGGATATTCGCGAGCCTCCTACAAACTAAAAAGAAAATTTTCCCGCCAGTTTCTTGTTGCTTGTTTTCTGCATAAATATGGCGGCTCCTTGGTCTTTTGTAGAGGTTTCAGACGACAATTTAGAGAAATTTTCAAAAAAAAAAATTAATGAAAACATTTATCTGTAGTTTTATCTAGTTTTAATGTTGTGTTTTATTCAAGTTCTTGTAAAAAAATATTGGCTATATGTTTGCTTCGAAATGAAAGTAAAATTAAACTTATGTTATTTTAGATTATCTCAGTTTGTCCATATAATAAAAAAACTCTTGCGCATGTGCTTAGAAATTTTCTTTTCTCGTGTTAAAAATAACTTTTTACTCGCTTGCTGCGCTCACTCGTAAAAGATTATTTTCACCACTTTTTTTTATTTTTGGGTGCGCATGCGGGCAAGATAAAAAGAATCCTGTAATCTGATTGGTTCGTGTGCGGGCGGAATTTTACTATCTTGCACGCCAGCAGATAACAGCGAATTCGTGACAAGCAAAACCGACAAAAGTTTCAGTAAAAGTAAACAAATAAACAAATAAACAAATAAACAAATAAACAAATAAACAAATAAACAAATAAACAAATAAACAAATAAATAAATAAATAAATAAATAAATAAATAAATAATTAAATAAATAATTAAATAAATAAATAAATAAGTAAACAAACAAATAAGTATTAAGTGCTACATCGAATATAATTATTATGATAAATGCGTTTAATTTACAGTTGAAGATAATAACTCAAAACGTTCAGTGCTGATTTTAGTTCTGCTGAAGGTAGGTTTTCTTAATCGTTACGAGGATAGTTTATGTTTTTGGCAGCATATTGTCCAGAGGATGGCCATTAACATTAATTTTATTTACAAGTCGGCTGTCATATTTTTCTAGAAGGTCATAAATATTGTGCAGAATGGACGAATAGCGGCGTTTATAACTTAAACAATATGTAGCATAGAAACCAAAAAAAAAAAAAAAAAGATAACCTCATTAATTCGGAGACATTGTAAGCTAAGTTTGAGACGTTGCCGTAATTCGTTAGTTACTTCGTTTTTGATCAATTTACTTTCTATGACTTGCTTTACTCAATGCAGCTGCGGCTTTTTTTAAATCTTGGATTTAAGCTCAACTTGGTAGCGTGAGTGTTGGGGCGTTAGGCGTGAGTGTTCGGTTTTTGGTTTTGAACAAGATACTTGCATGACTTATTTTAGTCAACTAAGCTGCAGCTTAATTCTAATGAGAGTCGAACTAAGGTTGGTAATATCGAGTCCATTGACAGTCAAAATGTACGTCTTCTTAACACTTTAGTAATAAGGCGGAACAAGCAGATTTTTTTACAGGGCAGGGAGGATCTGGGGGAGGTGGTGGTGAAGTGGTGGACGGGGGGGAGGGAACAAAAAGTATTTGTACCAAGTGACAATTTTTTAAACCTAGTAAGTATTAAGAAACAATTACAAGAAAAGCAAACTATAAATTAAATATAAGTTATTTCCAACCTTTGTTCAGTGAATGAAACTCGTGTGATGTAATATCCCAAGAATCACCTGGAGTTTCAGTCCACGCTATCAAGATAGCCTCAGTGCTAATTTTTGTGGCTTCAATTAGTTAGCTTCTAATACGCATGTGCTGTCTATACTTGATAGCTATCATTTAATAAAGCATGCAATAACCAATTTTAGGTTGATTGGTAGCTGTAAGGGATAGTCCAATTTATATAGAATATGTCTTATCCAAAGTGGTCATTAGGATTATTTCACTATATTTTTATGTTGGTCAGTCCACATAACAAGACATCCAAAAATCTTGGTTTGTTGTTGAAATATATATAAATCATGCATGCTGGAAGTATGAAATAACGTCTTCAAATCTCGAATTTTGGGTTGAGTCTACAAATGCACTTAAACTAGTTCTTTTTCGTTTCATCATACCTTTTGTAAGAGCTGGAACAAGAGTAACATTTCCTGAGTATCCCCTGGTTTGACCATGGTATGCAAGCTTGTCGTCTGTGCCATAAGCCCACACAAGATAAACCTCCATTCCTCTCTACATCAGAAATTCATAATCAATCAAAGGTAGAAAAGTCATCGGTTAGAGTTCCATAAAACTTAAACGGTTATGTTGCTTCCCTATAATTAACAATTATTCACCGAAGTGGAAGTGAATAGTGGTAAATATTCACCACTTTCACTGACACTGAGGTGAATAATTGTTTTAGTATATACCACACAAACTGAATAACCAGCGGATCAAAGAGTAATTTCATTTTTGACATTTTGAAACCGAAGCGAAACGGGAAGCCATTTTGTTTTTCTTCAGCTGCTCGGAGGTGAATAGTACTTGGTTAATCACCTCCGAGCTAGCCAATCAGCATGCGCGAAAAGTACTTTTCACTTGTGTGGTATATACTAAATGATTATCATTTATGAATCAATTTATACATAAAACCAAAAAAAAATACAGTGCTGTGAATATACTGCTACTAATAATGCGTAATTGCTAAAAGTAAAAATTTTGAAACAAACAAAAATTAAAATATCAAACAATTTCGTAAAACAACAATGCATTTAGAAATATTCTTATTTTTATCAAATGTGAATGTTTAAGTAAATATACCTGAAGTTTGAAATCATTGATATCATTAGTGTCCCTTTTGCGGTAGAATTGGAGTATAGTGGTTCCATTTTGTTCTTTAGAATATTCAAGTTTGAAGTCCTGTTGTGAATCCTTTTTAGGAGATCCAGTACGAACAGTAAAATAATCCTACAAGTGTTCACAATAATTACAATTAACAATAAGTTAAAGGTCTCTAGATTGCTACCCCCTCAATCCCCTACCATCCCTACCCCCCTGCAGTATTGAGAGAAGATCACAGTGATTGATATTATTATACAATTATTCATAAAAGGTAATTTTTTTTAAAAATATGATTAAAACGAACGTTTTCGAGCATTAGCTCATCTTCAGGTTAAAATATAAAATGTTTAAAGAAAACTACTTAGTTTATATTCTTTTACTATACTGTTCAATTGTTCAGGTGACTCCCATTGGGAACAGGGACAGAGTGATAGCAGGGACGTGAGGTCCAGTATTGAACGAAGACAATAGGTTTCCAGGTGAAAAAATGTTCAGAATGTAAAAGTTGAGGTGTCTGACTGGTTCTGACAGTTTTAAAGTGCCTTTGTGTTCATTGAAGCGGGACTGTAAATTGCGTGAAGTTTCGCCCACATACTCATTGTTACATGATCACTTGCCTTTGTAAACAACCTGGAATCCTGTCTTTGAGCTTGAAGAGAGAACATATTTCTTTTGTTTGCCAGAAGACTGAAAATTGAGTGACCTTGAGTGAAAGATTGCGACTGAAGTGTTCAACTGACTATATTTGCAGGATGTAGGCATTTTGTTATGATTACCAGAATGCTTGACAATTTTTTCCTATTCAAGTTGGTATTCCCACTTGAGAATATTAGAATGTCACCCACAAATTGTTTGACTAAAAATAAGCTAAAGCCAAAAAAACTTTTTTTATTTTCAGCGAGCCTAGTGGCCCATGGAGGCGATGCTTATCTCCGCTTTTTGTAGTGTTAAGCGGATGAGAGTTTTTGACTTCCCCGGCCCTGGATGGGACACTAATCCACCGCAAGTTAGCTCCCAGCAGACGCTGATACTCATCTGCCTACCCCGGATAGATAAAAAGTTAGTTTTTGCGGAAAAGAAGGTTGCATAAATATTAGAATCTCGGCAAAGCCGAGGATCGAACCGGGGACCTTGTGGCTAGAAGGAAGAGATCTTACCAACTGCGCCAACCACGCCAGCCCACTTTGTCCAAAGAAGGTAAGCAAAACATTTTGGTAGCTGTAGTATTGAACGCAATCGTGCAAACTGCCATGATATTTGCTTTGTGTGAACGGAAAATGAATAAGTAAAGGCATATTTAATCAACTATTAACAATCTTTTGATTGGTAACGCTTTGGTCTAAGGAGTATTGAATGGTCCCATTTTATTTTTAAGTGCTCGATTTGCTCGCAATATTTACATTAGTGCTCGCTTGCTCGCGCGCACAACATTTTTACAAGTGCTCGCATGCTCGGATTTTAATATAAAATGCTTGATTGCTCATATCTCGCTGCTCGCCAAAAAAATTAGCAACTGCTCGCATGCTCGCCAAAAAATAAAAACCACCCTGCTCGCCTGCTCTCCAGTGCTCACCAAGACCATTCGATACCCCAAGGTCAACACACACTTGAGGTTTGTGCTAGTGCTCCAAAAAGAACACAGCTTAGTTTAAGTTGTGCTTTGTAAAAACAAAGTAGAATTTGAACAATGATTTACCTGAAGATACGCTTTACCGTTTGCATTAACCCAACCAATAGCTATATCATAGTTTTTCATCCCTGTAGGCGTTGTTGTAAATCCAAACGACACCCATCCCTTTGTCTTTACTTCCAGTTTGAAGTGTAACATATCAGTTGAGTTCATGTATGTCCAATAAACCTTGAATCTGCCCTCATCGAATGTCTTCAGGTTTTCAAATACGATCGGCATCTTGGTTAATGATGTCATATTTTTCATTGGAGGTGTGAAGTTGCCTTAAAAATGCAAAGCATATATAATGGTTATGAAGACAAAATTATTTTTCTATCTCTTTCAAAAGGGATGAGTAGTGATACATCAGATTCTAGCATCATCTACTTCAAGAGAAGTTCTTCTGGTCCAACCATTTCAGTTTTTTGAGCTCAATTTATCTTTATCATGCAGAGTATTTTAATAATTATCATCAAAATCTTTATTAGAACATTGTCGACCATAAACAATAATTCAGAATCATTTAACTAGAGCATTTACACCGGTTGTTCACATTTTCTTTGTCTTTTGTTCCATCTATCGCTTACCTGTATGCGAATCAGATTAGAGACTACTTACCAGTTTGTACTAAAATGAAATAATTACTTCACCTGCTTCAGTAAATGGAATTCCAGGAACTAGGACGAACGCTTCCTTACTGACTCCTCTATTCGAGTGCTTTACAAACATATCAGAATTGTAATGGTATGCCCAGACTAGATACGCAGTGGTGCCTTCCTGAAATTAAATCAGATGCATGACGCCTCTAGTTATTACCTAATAACATTTCAGTAATGGTTTATTGCAATTCTTGATACTTTAAAAAGATAAGATGGGACATTACTTTAAGCCTTCTTTGTTGAATACATGTAAAAAGTGGTATGGATGGACCCTCTAAAATAAATCTTAGGTCTATACATCCAAAGTTTGGTACTTTTTTGCCATCACCATTAGAAGGATAAGGACACTAACTGCCGGCATACAGCTGAACTGAACATACATAACACAATGAACATACCTTAAACTGCATGTCAGTGCTATCATTTGTGTAACGTTTTCGATAGAAGTAGAGGGACGTCACTCCTTCGCTCTCAGAAGCATTGATGAGCTTGTAGTCTTGGGAGACATCTGGCGCAGGTCTTCCGAACCCAGTGGTATAGTAATCCTAAGGCGATAAAAGGAAATTGATTTTGAGAAGACGTACACTAAGTATTCCTGACCCCGAAACCCCCTGAATTCCGGAATCGTAAGCTTTCAGTGCAGAATCTATGTTTTTTAAAATTTAAACGATAAATAACTTATAGTATTTACTATATAATAGTTGAAGTGGAACATTAAAAGAAGAAAAACAAACGTTTACAATAGAGTAACGGGAGGTTTTAATATATGTCATCTAACTTGCTTTCTCTCAACAGATTTATTCTGATTGAACTAAGTGTCTTTCTCAGTGCTCTGGATCAATGAACACATTATAGTTTGTTCTGGCAAATGGCTCAACGCATTATCTGCATGTATTGGGATTAATTAACGTTCACATGTGCTTCTATCTTATTGTCACCTTCTTTCAAAAAATTTGTTTCTGTTATGTATATACGCCATTAGTTAAAACTTAAGTTTTGCTATCAACCTTAATTGTGACGTCATTTTTTCACCGATAATTGTTGAAATTACAAAACAAAAAACATACATGATTGTTAATTCTACCTATTTGCAAAATTTGAACTCAAATGAGATAAAAATTGCAAAAGTAGTCTTAGAATTAGTTTTTCTCCTCTGGCGTTCTGTTTGCCTAACAAGAAGCACTTCATATCTACCACAAACAGCAATTTTATATCATATGTTTTGACTTTCGGAGTCTGTTTTTTAACCAGGTGCATACCTTAAATATTCATGATCAAGACAGAAAAAAAAACCGTCGTGTACCTGAAAATAAGATGACCCAGTGCTGTTAACTCCTCCGACTGCCACGTCATATCCTATCATACGATTGGGTGCTTTTGGAGCAAAACCAAACCCTACCCAGCCAGTAGTGCGGACTTTTAAATGAAATGTCAAGGTTTCTTGGTACATATCATAAGTCCATGTTACGTTAAAATTTCCGCCATCAAAGTTCACCTGTTTTTGGTATTCTGATTAAAAAAGGCAATTAACATATTATTCAAAACATAAGATGCAAGTTGGTTGTTAACAAAACCGCATTTTAACATTGCTTACTCATAATAAAGTGCATATTTATCCGTACTGGTACAAATATCAAAACATAACTGTTTAATGTTTCACTGTACACAAGCTTACTTTTTAATTATATCCGTGTGAACAAACAGACCTCAACCGCGACCAAGACTGATACCAACTATCCCATTCCTGAGACCACCTTTTGTTTCTGACTAGAATCTTGATTACGCTGCCTTGGTTTTTCAACCTGCGACGACTCACGTGACAACAGAAGTTTAATTTAAAAAGTAAGCTTGTGTACTGCGAGACAAAACTGAAACTGTTATGTACGGATTGCTTGCTCACGCATTACTTTTAATACTTGTCACATTTGCTGTCGGAGTCCCAGGTGAAAGTGGTATGATCTCAACCAGCCGTGAAATGCTTCTAACCGTATGTTTGAAGAACGTTTCTGATGTTGCTGCATCGCTTTGAGACGAATATGCATACACAAGATGAACTTTGAGGCCAGCCTAAAAAAAATCAAGTTTGTGATATGATGTTTTGTTTAGTTGCATAATTAGTTCCGGATCTACAAGTTCTGACTAGTTTGAACAAACTGTTTTTAACTACAGGTTCAAAGTTTATTAGAAGGGATTAAATGAGGCAACATGTTTTGACCGGCTCTTGGTAATCATTAAGTCTCTAAAGTATCCATTCTTACAAATCACTCAAAAAAACCTCCTCAACTCTCAGTAATTACAGTTGAGATGTAACGGGCAAACGTCAGAAATCTGTAAAACCCATTCAGACCCTCTTACTTACCTTAATATGAAAGTATAATTTCTGTGGGACGTG
This sequence comes from Zoanthus gigantus, assembly GCA_025331005.2. Taxonomy (NCBI): domain Eukaryota; kingdom Metazoa; phylum Cnidaria; class Anthozoa; order Zoantharia; family Zoanthidae; genus Zoanthus; species Zoanthus gigantus. The sequence goes on along the minus strand of JAOBBB020003661.1, from coordinate 6,162 downwards.
ACTTGAACTAACAATATTGTTAACGGCCCAGCCTGATTGTTTGCTATGTCATGCTGACAAGGCCTAATTCGGCTGATACAGCAATCCATAACCGCTAGCACACTCAGGCTCGCTATCTTTTATGGCCATAACTGCTATTACTCACTGCTGGCTCACTATCTATATTATGGTAGATTTAAAAATAGCTTACCATCTTATAGCTAGTGCTACATAAAGTGGCCATTAGCGATATTATTTTCTTGGTTCAAACTATAACTTAAATTAACCTAGAACAAAAGCATCTAACTGTTTTGTTTTCAAAAATGGCAATTCTGTAGTATATATTTTTGCTCTATAAAGCAACACTGCAATATGTCCACAACTGAAAACGTTAGAAAAAGAAAGGTGTTAAAGGATAAAAGGTTATTTTTGTTTGAACTCCAACACCAAATTAAAAATGATAAAACTAAGTTTATATATATAAACTTAGAAACTACACTCTTATTAATTTGTAACAAAATTTTGTGTTAATACTTGTTTATCAGTGATGTTACTGTAATTAAACTAAACAAGTGTAGTTATATCCCAGTTTAATTTAGACATAGAAAAAATGATAGTATTAATACCATTCCAATAAACTCGTTTTATAATGTAAAAAAATATTTTCGTGACCTCTAATAAGTAGGTAGTTTTGCAACTTGTTGGAAACCTTCGGGGCAGTGATTAAATTGTGGAAAATAATTAGATTCACTCTTGTCAAATCGTTCAATTAACTTGCTTAAACGTTTGATAATACAAGACCAAATTCATCTACCATTTGAACGTTTTGGCAAAACGTTCGAACGCTTTGGCAAAACGTTCACTCAAAACTTGAAAACGTTCGAACGCTTTGGGAAAACGTTCGAACGCTTTGGGAAAACGTTCAAGTTGTCTTCTAAAGCGTTCAGTAAATAATAATCGTTCACTGAGCGTTTATTTATCCGTTCGAACGCAAAAGCGTAAGGTATGTTTTCGCGTGCTGGATCACAAATTACTAACAGCCAATACAATAAAACTAAAAGAATCACAGTTACTCTGAAGGCATTAGCAATACATGATATGTACTGCAGTTCAAAACTACTTTCTATAGTGAACCCTATGTGTAGCTATATTAAGTTTAACAAAGAAACAAACAAACATTTTCATTTTAGAAGATGCCAACCAGTTCTAAATGGAGTATAAAACATGTAAAGTTGGTTTAAATTATTCTCTAAAATCTTCCCATGTTGTCTTAGATGTCTTTTGGTGTTTAGTTTTTCTCGTGTAAATTTTTAATTACTGGTAAAATTTACTCAGTTAGCTGGCAAAAATGTTTTATCGAATTTTAAGCAATGCCTTCAGGTTTTACTTAGTTTTAAATGCTAAACTTTCTTAGTTGTGTTGAAAGTTCTTAGTTGTTAATGATCTTAAAATAGTGTTTCAAATGGTCACGGACAAATTAGCGAACTGCCGAACGTACAACTGGATCAATGAGTTGAAAAATCCAGTACGTTGTAGAGTATTAGCTGCAAGATTTTTTTTCTACTTCCCAGTTCTCTTCATCTTAGCTTCTTGCTTGTTTATTTACCGGCTTATAAATAATAAACTCCACTTCTGGCTTTGTATTGATTATTATTACTTGATATCATCATCACCATCATCATCACCATCATCATCACCATCAACATCATCATCACCACCACCATCCACATCACCACCACCATTACCATCATCATCATCATTGTCATCATCATCATCATCATCAATGTTGGTAGCACTACTAACATTATTCATACATACGCTTATTTTAATGTCTTTATTGTCTCCAGTGTCTGCCATTCTTTTGAAAGAAAGTTTCGTCCATCCACCGTATTCACTGGCGTTGATGAGCTTATAGTCCTGGCTGATGTCTTTCGGAGGTCTTTGAAACCCATTAGTAAAATAATCCTTATATGCATGGAGGAATAAACTGTTAGTCAGTTAAATATTGGAAACACCAGGAAAAAGCTTTAACCCTAGAAACCTTAAGGGGAAGGTGGGTCGAACGGACAACCCCTTTCGATTTTTTTAGCTTTAAATTTGAACGACTTAACTAATTGCCAAAAGCTTTGGCACAACTGTTCCTTGATAATGATTTAATGTTTTGACATTAATTATATGTCGTCATCATTTATCATTATTGATGACGTCATCATATAAAGTCACGAAAGTTGGATTTTTTTAAAACTCTTGTAGAATTTTTCTAAAAATTGAAAACTAATCGTTCTTTTTTATTTTTGTTCCAGTATTTTGCATTCTTATCACATGAAACGGTATTTCCTATCCGTTTCTAATAATATCTCTCAATTTTAGACAAAGTCTAAAAAATTGAAATTTAATCCAAGATGGCGGCCATCAATATTTTATAAGCCTTGGTCGCCAAGGTAACCATATAATTGTCCCGTGATGAGCATTAAATGAAAGTTCGAAGTTCAATTAACATTCATGCCAAATCTCAGGTCAATAGGTCTAGCATAACAGCTATCTTGGGGAGGGGTCCAACGAACCCCTTCACTCCCTTCCCCCTTGAGGCTATATGTTTGGCTAAAAGGCTTGAGGCTTGAAGTGGTAAATTAGAAAAGGAAAAGCAAAAAGAAAAATAATCATCCTGTTGGTGGTATATGACATTTTTTGTTTATTTCGAACCGTTTTATCATTGCTTTAATATCAAGATTAGTACATGTTTTTTTGCTTTTGTTTTTGATTTATAACTTAATAATACCAAAAGTATTGACGACTAATTAACCCAGTTTAGTTTTCTCTTCGATTTAGACACATTTTTGAACTACGCGTTTAGATAAATAAAAAAATCTGATAAATAAATAAACATTTTCATAACTTCAAAATGACAAAATGACTTACTCTCGTTTGGCTTTCTACTTTTTAAATTAGATTTTTATTTATTTTTTTTCTAAAAATAAGAAGAAAAACGAAAACTTACATCAAAATAACTTGTGCCGTTATCTGTCACCCCTCCAACAACGACGTCATAATCTTGCATTGAGTTCGACGCTTTTAACGCGAAACCGAATCCTACCCAACCAGTAGTTTTCACCTCCAAATGAAAATTCAAGTAGTCTGTCACCTTGTTGTACATCCAAGATACTTTAAAATTTCCACCATCCAAAGTTTCGTGTCGGTATTCATTTGAACAAAAAACTGTTGTTAGTGAAAGTAATGCATATACTATCGTTAAGGCTTCCATCGTGTTGCTGCTTTGTACTCAAAGCGAGGTCTTGTGCTAAACATCGGTGAGTCTGGTCATATAGGTATGGTGACTCAAAAATATCCATTGAGTGACGTTCTAACTTAAGAGTCTTTTCTCATTCTCTGTTGGAGTAAAAAAATTAGCTTAATTTTTATATTAGAAAGCCAGTCATATTCGAAATATTTATAGTCTTTTGGGCGAGTTCTTGGCTTAAACATTTTTTCAAGGTCGCCAATTGGTTCGGTCCTAATTTTCTTTACGTGATCCTTTACAATTAGGAATCATTTGGTTTCGCTACATTTCCTGCAGTATTTTTAATATAGCTTTGATATTAGTCAATCACGCAAGCCACTTCTATTTATGTAACTTACAAATTCACTGACTAAAAAGCAGTTTTACAAACTCACTAGTTGACATAAGTTTATCATTTTCAAACGACAATCCAAGCAAATCAATGGAAACCAAAAAGTTGTACATGTTTTATAATTATAAATGTAAAATATTTGTTCTCTTAACCAAACCGTTTTAGAAACAGAGCACGTTGCTAGATATTTCTTAAACATGAAGCATCAGGTTGAAGTCAATATTTTTTTTATGATTACATATGATTAAAATAACATAACATTCTTGTAAAAATATGCACAAATAAACCATTGTCATTGTCATTGTCATTGATTACAAACATTTAGAAAATCTATTAGGATTTTGTTCATGTGATAAATGCCGACATACCGATCAATGCGACTCGTTATTTATATTAATCTTTGATTACTATCACTATAGTTTGTACGGAGCCAGAGAAGCCAGCAACCAGCAATGTATAATAAAAAAAGTTAATGAAGAAAAAATCTTCGATTCCTTGGTTCACTTTAGCTCCTTTAATCACTGGTTCATTGCAACTGCTCGCCCTGGCGGAGCCTTGTTTTGATCAGTCGTACGGACTCATCAAACCAAACAAGCAAGAGACAAAGAGATTACTCCATGGAAAGTGCGCGCAAACTATTTTTATTCACGAGTTGCAGAGCATAAAAAACGAACGAGTGAGTTTTTTATTCGTGGCAACGAGTGAATAAGAATGGAAGAATGGTTCAACACTTTCCGTGAAGTAATGTTTTTATTTCATCCATACTGAGATATTTCTCTTGCTCTTATAACAGGTTCATTCCAAAGACAAAAAGCCATTCTAGTGTAATCCAAGCAGCATACACATAAACGACTCATGAATTTTCTGAATAAAACTCTATTAGAAAACCATTTTTAATCTAAACTATGAATTATCGAGTGCTATCTACTTTTTCGAAGAAAAAAAAATTACAAAAAATTACCTCATCCCTCGGAGAGATGTCGGCTCATTGCCTTTTCCCTTTTTTGTTCGCACAGTAAGTACGAACTTGCTCAGCCTCAGGAACTCGTCGTGCTTTAATAGCAGGCGGTATTTCTTCAACATTCCTGGACTCGCCCTTTGTTTAAAGAAATGTTTTCAGCAAGATTGTATCTCTGTCTTTCTTCGCTCGGGTATTTTTGTTTTCTTGGTTATCGATAAAGTCATCCACTGTCCCCCTAGAGAAGAGCGAATCGTGGTATCTCCTCCGCCACATTTTTCATTCAACTCAAGAAACCCGCGTCTTACTTTTCATCGGCGTGTGTATCTTCGGATACCATGGTGATGTAAAAAAGTTCGTGCCTCTGATTGGACGAACGATTCACGCTCACTGTCGTTCTGCTTTCTGATTAAATAATAATAATAATAATAATAATATAATTTATTTATATAGCGCTTATTCCTTAAAAGTCCATAAGCGCTTTACAAAGTTAAAAACATCTACACTAGCTTAAATAATAATGGTAATAATAATAATAAAATAAAATGAAAAATAAATTAAAAAAATAAATTAAAAAATTAAAAAAAAGCTTCGTCCGTAATGGACGAAACTGTTTTTAATTATATCGTAGCATTTTATTTGAACCAAGTGTTTAAAGGTGAAGTTAATATATATTTTTTAATATTTACAATGACATTTAGCAAAGCTTTTATGGCTAAATCGAAAATTTTACTCACAAGATGAAAATGACAATAAAGATACAAAACAAAAAATCTTAGAAATTTTTGCTTCACAAGTTCTCAAATTTTCTGTTGAAATAAAGTTCCATTACCAGATGATAATAATATAATGTGGAACGTTACATAAACACAAATAATACATCAATGGCAATATATATTCTATACATCTTGAAACCTTTGGTGCGATTTTCCAAAACTTTTGACAAAATTAGTTTTTAATTTCTAAATTTTGTTACAAAAAAGCCTGAGAAAAGAATTATCTATAGCTATAGTGAAATAAAAGAGAAGAAAGATGCGTGAAAGTAAATGTTATTTCAAAACTAGTACTTATCTCGGGGGATCAAATATATGTAACATCAATTTGTTCCTTGGTTATTGTAGAGTACAATAATGATATGATGGATCCTGCAGTTTGGTAGCTTTCATAACATTTGCAGGTATTTTCTGTTACGCCCTACTACTTCCTTCATCAGGCGTTTTAAAACATCACAGTAAATATGTTTTTGGATAATATTTTATTAATCTTTGCTTGTTAATCATGCTTAAGTAAGTTTGAAAACAAGTTTGTGCATGTAGTCTTGCTACTATTGTTGCCTGGTTGTTATACTCAAACTCATTAATAATTAACTAAATTAAAACAAAAGGAATCATGACCGTGACGTGTTTGGAAATGTGATCTTAAGTAGCATATATTTTTACGATTTTGTTTCTTCGTTTACTCCTTAATTTTAGTTTCGATTGAGAAGATATATCAAACACGAGAGACAGGGTTTCATCACATTTCCAAACACCTCGAAGTTTGTCAAAAATACTCCGCTGCGCGTCGTATTTTCAACTCTCTTCTCAGTGTTTGGAA
>JAOBBB020003558.1:0-16374 GCA_025331005.2 Zoanthus gigantus | reverse complement strand
CACTAGTACTCCTGTGAAGCTGTTTGAACGGCTGTTGAGTTGCCTGATAGATTCCAGAAGGAGTCCCGAAGCTAATGCTGATGCTGTCAAGAGAGAATATGCATCATTTATTCAAGAGGCTCATGACAACCCTAGCATTTTACAAAAGTTCCAAGAGTACGATTTACCTAAACGGGTTGATTGTTTTCTTGCCTCTCATCTAAAGAAAACTCAACACCAAATGTCTTCTTGTGCTCTCACATGGGCAAGCTGGAGTAGAGTGTTGCTGCAGCATAAATAAAGAACTAATGGAATACAATTTTAAAGAGAGATCAGTAATTTCCCAGAGAGTTATTTAATTATGACCACATCCAAGCAGTGGGAGGTATCTTTAACGTTGATATAACTCAGCCATTTCGAAATGCAGTTAAAAGAGCATCCACGGAATATGACTCAGAGTTAAGAAAACAAATAGAAGAATCCAAGAAGAAAGAAAAAGAAGAGGCCAATAAACAAGTGTCAAATGAAATTTTATCACTTCAAGTCAAACGACAACGAATATTGTTCAGCCCTTCGTGACAGTGCAGAGACGTTGTGTTACCGAGCTGAAAAGGAAGACAACATAATCCATCTGAGGAAAGCAACAGCTATCGCCGTACAATTAAAGTCATGCAGCAAGAGGCAGACAAACTTCATGTTCTAATGGAGACATTGACGAAAAAGCTTAAACATTAAATTTTAACAGAAAACATTTCACATGTTAGATGGTGTTTATACCTTCATTGACGTAGTACTTACATTTGTGGGGGAAGTACCATGCCATGTTATGATGTTATGTTCACATTATGTTCAAATACAATAAATGAATTGTAAATGTTCATTATTCTGTTTCATCATTATTACATTTATATTCAGTTATACAACAGCAGCATATTGTGCATGAACAATAAACAGAAACAATGGCAGTTATTTCTTTTTTGTCAAAGAAACACAAAAACATTACTCCTCAAAAATTGTTTTTTGGTCCTTAAAAACTCCTTAAAAAGTCCTTAAATTTTGTTTCCTCACCCCAGCACGAACCCCGTATTGACGACCACTTTTGTTATCCTAGGTACCAGATCCTCTAGAACAGGCATTGAAATTTTTACAGCCGTTACAAAATCTTTTGCCAAAGAAAATTGAAACCCATCTGTTGGCATTTGAGGTCTTCTACCGGAAAGGTATGAAGGTTCAATAAATTCTTATGCTTCTATTATTCATTTAACTATCAAATCTGTAATTGTTATTGATATTGATAATAATGATACAAGCCATGAAATAGTTTGCTTAAAGGATGTCATTCAATATATCATAGGCAGTTTTTACATGCTAACTAAACACACAACACTTTTAAGTTTGACAGACATGTTTCGACACTTCTGTTGTCATCTTCATTGTTACAAAAGAATGAATATTGCTCAATATAAGTACTAAAACAGATGGAATAAAATTACAAAATACCGGCGCGTTTCTCCGACTGTCCCTAGCGGGCTGCGTTTTCAGATTGTTTACAAATTTTCCTGTGCAGGCTGTACACCCATTCACGTCGGAGAAACATGCCAGCATTTTTCGACCCGTGTTCGTGAGCATGACTATGGACAGGACCTTAAACGTTTTCACTTACCTGGAGAGCTCTCCTCAATGTCCCTCTCTGTGTTCAGTTGACTGATTCATAATTTTAGAGTATGCCTCAACACAGTTCCAGCTTAAGATCAAGAAACCATCCACATTAAATTTGAAAAGCCTCTTCTCAATTCACAAGTTAACATGTAAATTTAAAAACTATCTTTATAATTCCTTTATTTGTCTTTGCCTCAGTCACTATTGTTATTGTAATTTTATTCCATCTATCTTAGTAATTATATTCAGCAATATTCATTCATTTGTAGCACTGAAGATGACAATAGAAGTGTCGAAACGTGTTTTTGTTACATGCCTTTTCTCACACCTACACAAAGTTAGTATTTTTGAGAAGAAACAGTTAGTACAAGGAATTTTTCCAAGCAGCAAAAATCCTAGATCATCCTGTTTTAATCTTTCAGTTCCCCTCTATTCAACTTTTTCAGGAAAACTTCTTTTGATGCTTCAGTCAGTGAAAAGGTCGCATAGCATCGACGCCAATAATCCTGAACTACATGTTTGTCTTGTTAGGTTTGCTCTAAAAGGTAAGTTAATTTACATTAAAGTTTTTATGACTCTGAAGCTCCGCAAGTCTATTACTCTACAGTATTTCCAGTATGTGCAAGCGTGTTTGGCGCATTTGGTAAGATCTGTGCCTTCCAATCCAAGGTTCCCGGTTCGATCCCCGGCTTTACCAAGATTTGATTGTTTGCCCAACTTTCTTTCCACCTGAGTCAACTCAGCTTTCCATCCTTCTGGGGTAGGTAAATGAGTACCAGCGTCTGCTGGGAGCTAACCTGCGGTGGATTAGTGTCTTATCCGGGGCGACTCAAAGACTTTCATTTGCTTAACACTCTAGAAACCGGAGATAAGTGCCAGCCCCACGGGCCACAAGGCTCGTAAAAGATTTAGCTTAGCTTTTAACAGTATGACTAACTGACTTTAGGCATGACGCAGATCATGACTATGCTATGAATGCAGAATGACCAACTGTAACTGTAGCCATGACGCAGACCGTGACTATGCTATGACTACTACAGTATGACCAACTATGTCTGTAGCCATGAAACTGACCACTACTACGCTATGACTGTGAACATTTCTAGGACTGTAGCCATGGGCTTGACCTTTGCTTTTGACTGGGAGAAAGGAGGAAGGGAAATGGTAAGCGTGAGAGTTGTGAGTTTGTCCTCCTATTTCCACGGTGCTCCTTCTCCGTGAATTTTTCATTTTTTTTGTTATTGTTGTGACTAGGATAAAGATTAAAACTACGGTTACCTTTGTGACTGACCATGGACTGTGACTCAAAATACTGCTATTGCTATGTTTACTATTGTGACAGTAACTGTGATTACGAGTTCAGTTAGGATAGTTATTTTCGTGATTTGTTTTTTCAATTCTTGCCTATAGACAAGTATTTACCTTTTACGTTTTCCAGTTTCTAATAGTACTGCTCGGTTTGTTACAGACATTTCCTTGCCGTCTTTCACTCTTTACACGCACTAAGGATTAAAAAAAAATAATAAATAAAATAAAATCTGTTGATATTCTTTAAAACTTTGATGTAATAGTTGTTAAAAATGTATTATATGGTTGAAAATAAATGGCTTGCTATATATTTCGATGAAAACTCATCCTTATCAAGTCGCCATCTTGAAATGTCTGTAACAAACCGAGCAGTATTATCGAACTCTTTTATTGCTTCAACTAAAATTTTATCTGAACAAAGTTTCTAATAGACCCTATGCAAAAATGTAGCGGTTTTAGTATTCTTTTGTCTACATTCAAATTAGACTTACAAGCCTCGTTTTTGAGTGAAACTTTCAAAAGAATATCTTACCACAAACGAGGCTAGTAAGGCTAATTTGAATGCAGACAAAAGAATATTTTTGTATAGGGTCTATAAGCCTTTTGCAGTTAGATGTCAAGTGACTATACCCACCTTAAATTAGTTAGATATATCAAAATGATGTTAAGAAATGGAAAGATCAGGTCAGTGTTAAGTACTTCAAAAATGACAGCAAATATAAAAATAAAAGTTTTTGAAAGAAATGTATGTGAAAATGTACTGGAGAGCAGAGCAAGTCTTGCTTTTTAGTCATACAAATTCTTAGAAAATATCCTATTTTCTGTTGCTTGCCAGTTTTTACATATTTCAAGTCAATAGTTGAAACTTTGCCATTTTACTAATGTCAACCTTCTCTTTACATTTCTGGATGCCATTTTATTGTAGCTGATTGATTTAAGGTAACTACGGTCACGTGACCCCCATCTGCAAAGAGCCTATTGGGTAACAAAAAAACAAAGTTCAAAAGTATTTTAAGTTGAAATTTTTCGGATTTAACTGCCCGAGATACTCTGAGCCTGGTATTTTAAACAATTGTTTGCGTAATGTTAAAAAAGTGTTTCAGAGGGTGTGTGCACTTCTGCCTTTCAGCATTTCTAAAGTTTTTATCTACAATGCATTTTTATATCAAAAACTTTCACCATGCTGTTGTTAACATTCTTTTGCAAGCTTAAAACTCAAGGTAAAAAAGCAAGTTGTAAACACTGACAACAAAAATTCGTCAACAAAAATTCATTTTTATTAGACCCAGACTTTTTTCACGACTATTTTTCCTAGAAAGCTAACATCGTGTCATTTGTTTTTCTTCAGTTTCGTCTCTCAATAATGAGAAGGGTGCAGTCTCCATTGTACTTCAGCAAGAACTGCAAAAGCTCTTAGGTGACTTAAATGTCCAGAAATTTAACGCACAGTTTAGCGAGAGAAACTCGTGTTCACTCTTGCATCGGCTGGCAGGTACGTTGTTTTAAAAACATCGAAGCGTATCGCATTTAGGCTAGTGCGGTGGTTTGTGCACTCGAAAGCAAGTTAATCACAAGAAAATAAGGTTTATATTTCCAATCGATCTCATAATGTTTGTCTAATATATAACTCTTAATTAAAGTATTGTCGATGAAAAAATACAACTATATGTCTATAAAAAGTATTCGAAAGGTTTTGCCATACCGTATTTATTCGATTTAGTGCCCAGCCTCTAATAAGCGCCCACCTTCTAATAAGCGCCCACCTTGAATAAGCGCCCACCCAAAAAGTGAAAAAAGTTCATTAGCGCCCAGCCTCGAATGAGCGCCCACCCCCTCCCCCCAAAAAAGCTAATAAAATGGGGGGGGGGATATTCGACACTCATTGTGAAGTGTACAAGAGATGTGTTGATTATTTCATTTCCTCAGTGGCTTACAATGGATAATACCGTCCAACAGAATTAGAATGTTGGGATCCTCAATCTTTCAACTGCCATTTCCATGTGGGTACATCGAGGACACACAATGAGAGTGAAATTAATTATCCTGAGTGAAGTGTGAAAATCGTTAAGCCCTTTTCATTGCTATATTCATGCAAAATAAAGTTCCTACTTGCTGAATATTGTGAAAAGTTAATTAGCGCCCAGCCTCGAATTAGCGCCCACCTCGAATAAGCGGTCACCCAAAATGGCAAAAAATTGAATTAGCGCCCAGCGCGCTAATTCGAATAAATACGGTAAGTGATAATATCTTGCAATGTGATAAAAACAAAAAAAAAGTTTGTTGGGGCTTTTAATGTATTTTCAAATTAATGGCCGCCAACGAAAAGTGGCCATGTAAATGGAATCTTTAAAGCTTGAAGCAATAGGGGGATTACTGGCATATGTCATAAGAGATATTTTAATTTCATGTGTCCAAAACTCCCCTCGCTTTCATTTCGTGGAAGTGATGTGTGTTAGAGACATTTTAAATTAATGTATTCAAAACATCCCTTGCTTACATTTCATTGAAGGTGCAATTTGCTCCAAAAGCTAAAAGATTATTCAAATCGATCGAAAAGCAAAAAGAAAATGCCAGTAGAAAAATGACCAGCATCTGCTGGGAGCTAACCTGCAATTGATTAGTGTCCCATCCAGGGGGAGTCAGATTCTCATCTACTTAATACTATGAAAATCAGAGGTAAGCGCCGGCTCACTTGGTTTGTAAAGCGTTTAGCTATTATCAAATAGATTAGTGTCCCATCCAGGGGGAGTCAGACCCTCATCCCTCAACGCTACAGAAACAGGAGATAAGCGCCAGCTCCATGGGCTACTATGCTTGTAAAGGATATAGTCATTATCGGATAGATTAGTGTCCCATCCAGGGGAAGTCGTACTCTCATCCGTATAACACTACAAAAACCAGAGAAAAGCGCCGGCCCCGTGGGCCACTTGGCTGTTTTCCCATGCAGGACGAGCCTGATGTGAATTAGCCTATAAAAGTCCCTACGGCAATTGCCGGCTTTTTTTGAAGGCCTATCAATTCAGAAAATATAGATATAGGTATTTCATTGATCATCACGTGTTAAGTATCTGTCTTTTTCGATAACCAGTCTGAACTGCCATCAACTTTTTAGGCATATATCGTTTGTGATCGTTTTCATTTCTGAGAGAGATTTGAACAGAGCATTCTCACTCTCGTATTGTCGTTGACGTTTCAGCTGCCAAGGGTATGTACCTAATAGATTCCTCTAGGAGATCAGAGGCCTTGAAGCTAGTAACAGAGCTTCCGAATTGCCTTACTGACAGGACACTGGAGGTGAGTGGAAGGTCTGTTAAAAAAGTATTTGCTCATTTTTTTTTTCAGTTTGTAATATCTAATTAACATAAATAAATAAATATTAAACCGATGATTTCCAACAAGCCAGTCTGCCAAAAGGCAATGTTGGAGAGGCAGCAGCTCGTAAAGTCGTGTGTGCGCGAGGTCTGGTACTAGCAGTAGGCAGAAACAATTTCGATTTGTAAATTGTGTTAACAAAAGCCGTTGTTAATTTTTGTTAACAATAGGCCATTATTTTCCAGAGTTCAGTAACTTGTATAAACAAGCAAAAGTTCTTTAGCAAATATTGCGCCAAGTAAATGTGCCTGTGTAAATGTAAACGGTTTACTTCGGCAAAGACTTTCTTTGACAAATTTTATTTGTTATTGAGTGCACTACTACATTCTTTGTCACTTCATTTAAACGGACGCTATATTGCAAAGTTATTGTGGCAATACAAAGTTTCTTTGGCAAAAAAAAGGCACCCACCCAACTCATCCCTTCCATTTAAACATAGATATGCGGCTTCGTGGACTGTTTGTTTCGGCCGCAAATACAGTTTTAAGTCGCATCCCCTTTTTTTAGCTCGTGGAGCTTTAACTTAAGAACTTTTGTGGTGGATCAGAATGTCACGCGTAAACAAAAAAATGTTTGGAACCCAGTCATCTCATGATCGTTAAATGGTTCTTTTTCGGCGGCGAATCAAAATTTGGAATATAACATACGATTTTTGCTTGTTTGGCGGGTTTGGAACTTGCAGCAAACGTGTGTAAAAAGGGTAATCATCGCGCTTTTAACTATTTAAGCCACGACTCGCGTAAAACGTGAGATATATGTCTGTACGAGTTTGAGTTTGCGTTTTGCTGCAATATTTTGGCTTTGATTTATTTAGGTTATTGAATTTATATTTTGCTGCTTGATAAAGATTTGTGAGATAATACAAACTTTGAACCTTGAAATAGGAGATGAAACCTACCTAGAACATCCGAGACACAAATCTTAACTTTGTTCTACCACAACGTTATAGCGCTTTAAGAAATAGTTTCTTGGTTCATATTTGCTCTTCGAGTTTACCATAGGATGCCTTTGATTCGTACAAGAACTTTTTACGCAACAAAGTTTTAACGCAAACAAAACATTGAAACTGTCATTGAAACAAACGGCCTTTAAGAGCCACCGAATACTTCAAAAGAAAATAACCAATTACACTTCATGTTAAATGTTGTAATTTTGGGAGGCTTATTTGAGAATTACTATTTAGTTCTTAAATATTGAACCTTGTTGCGGCATAATAGCCCATATTACAGTTGAGCATGCCACTCTGACAAACCAGCGGTATATCAATGAGTTTAGCGTCAAAACGAGTCTATCGGGTCAAGCGTCGTGTCAGACTGACCCGATAGACTCGTTTTGATGCTAAGCTCATTAAAATACCGCTGGTTTGTCGGAATGGCGTGCTGAACTGTAATAAGAGCTGTTGCGAGTCACCATTTATAGTCATGAATTTTCGATGTCAAAAATTTTGTTTCCGGAAAAACTCCGATTTAAACCGCAATCCCCTATTCGAATTGCTGTTATTCTCCATATTCTAAAATTTTGTGAAAAATAGATGCGGTTTATAAGTGAATAAGTATATGTAATCGAACCTTTACGAGTTCAATATGGAATTTATTTGCATGAATGTGTTTTAAAAAGAATCAAAATTGCGTAAATCCGTTAGGGCGAACGCAATTTGAGTTTTTCCAACACACAAGTGGAAGTTAATTCCATATTGAACGAGTAAAAGCTTCGATTACTTGTTAATCATATACAAATATAAAATGACGGTGAAAAAGCAAAACTTAACAATGTGACAGTTCATGCGTGCGTGGACAATTCGGCATGCCTTTATCGTTGTCATAGAAACTTCTACATTTTGATTGGCTTATTACTTTGTGACAATGCAAGCTTGCACGGACAAGTTATGTCTTCATCATTTTCATAGAAACTTTTGCATTTTGATTGACTTATTAGCTTTGAGATTGTAATTGCACGAAATTACACATCTTTGCACAGAATCACAAAGTAATTGCACTGCTCTTGACCAATCAGAATCAAATAACTTTTTCATGTATATGATTACTGCGTTAACAACCGTTTCGCCCTTTCGTTCTTCCTCAGATGAAAACGTGGTAGTGAGTTAAACATATCTTGAACGACTTCATAAATTTATAACTTTTACACCGTAGTGAAAAGAATTTAAACTGACGGTTCGAACTGTAGTCGTTCGCCGCAACGATATTATGTTAAAAATTTACATATTATTTAGGTTCTTACTAGCTAAAAAATTAAAAATTTTAATTAAGTGTTGACTAAAAAATAAGGAAAATATGTATAAACTGTTGTCCTCTTGTGAAAAATTCAAAGCCGTAATCAAACAGTGTAGCATTGAAATACCGGTATAAAATTTTAGTTTTAAACAACTCTGCTTCGTATTTCTGACTTTCAACTGGCATTCTTTCAATAGTTCAATCAATGATTTAGTGTTTTCTATGGTATCGTCTGTTTCTATCATCGTTTCTTCGCTTTACTTTTAGCTAATTTAACAAACTTTATCACAAGGTGGCACAATCTGGTCGCAGACGTTCGCCTGAAACTTAGTAATTTACTTTTAGACTCTGAAACCGCGACGGCAGCAAGACGAAAGAGGTTTTCATTGACGAGCTGATTGTTGCCTTGCAAGTTGGCAGAATTTTGCGAAAGCATTTCATCAGTGTAATATGTGGTACTGTCAGACACTCAGTGGATTTGTGATTCAGATGCATTCGATTCGATCCCTCAGTTTGTTGTTCATCCTGATTGCTTTGAGACTATGGAGTGGTTCTCTCCTTCGCATTTTTTGTCGAAGCAAAAATAGACGGTCTTTATATTCTCTTCTTCTGTACGTTTCCTTCAAAATGTTCTTTGCAAATTTTTGCGTTCGCATTCACTGGTACACAATCGCATCTGATACGAGCAACCCAAGTTTTCAATAATTTCTATTTTTTATCGGCAGCCTGTTAACTTTTTTTCATCCTTTGCTATAGCGATTTATACATAAAGAATTCTGCCAAGCTTTAGATTTTTAATGACTGGTAATTATACACACTTTTGAGAACAAAGTCGAAGCTTTAGGCGAACTCTGGTCAATATTTTGTTTTGCCCACGGTCATGAAAAGTGTGACTTCATGTCAGGCACGATGGCACACTCTCCTTTTTGTTTACTGTTACCAACAAACGTTCTTAGAAACTGCATGTTTAGCCCCAAAAACTCACTTTCACTTGGTTGGTTTGACCAACGCTTCCAACTTTCAACCTTTTTCCGTGTCCATTCGGTTGTATGCTAATGCCGCAGCTTGTAAACAATGACGTAATTAGTTATTAGCCTGTACCGAGAGAATTTTTATTACATACATTTTGTAGCAATAAAATAATTTCTAACCATTTTCTTATTTCATTTGTAGAATTGTACAAGGGTGCTAGAAACACTAATGGAAGGCACTTTTGGAGAATGTGAAGAAATTACTCAAGATTATATCACTAAGTGTCACAAGCTTTTCCCGCTTGCCAGGGTTTTTACAGCTAAGGAAGATTTACAACCAAAAATTAATGGAGAGGAAGTCACGCTCCAACCAGAAGTGGATCCTATTTGTGATGGTGAAGTTTGATCGCAGATATTACAGTTCAAAATGAAATTGGCAGCCCCTTATTATTCTGCTTTTCCAGAAGATCAGAACAAAATGTCAAACAGAACAAGAAATCAATCCAAATTACATCAAAGGAGGTGTGTCTTCTGATTTATTTGATAAACTTGTGTTCCAAGAAGCAATGAAATCAATAAAGAATTCTTACGGTGAATGGAAACGTACAGCGACAATAACTATCACACTCCTTCGAGCCACGTTCCTTGCTACAAGAACATGGTCAAGAACTGTCTTGACGAGTTCAAAAAAATTCCTGCGTAATCGAAGAAGGAATAACTGCATTATATTGGTTCCATCTTGCGTTGTTGACCATCTAGAAAGGAAGTTAACCAGTGTTTAAGTCGATTAGCATCCGTCAGCGTTAGTTTTCATCCTGAAACCATTCTGGTTTTCAGAACTCAACGAGCGCGACTTGACGCATATGGATGTGACTTTGAAATACAAGTCAAATAAAATCAACTAAACACTTGTACAATGACAACATGCAGTAGGAAATTTCAGAAAACGTGTTGTAGAAAGGTGCTTTACGAAACCAAACGATAGTTGCAACATATGTCTTGACTGTTTCCCAAAGAAACAATGTTTCACAGAGTATGTATTTTAGTTGTAACATTGAGGAGAATAGAAAAACATTGAATCGTCAACAGAAATTTCTAAATTTTCAATGGATTGATGATTTTCGTTTCCCTTTACATGGTCTGTGAGTTTGTACCCTCTCGTCACCCTTTCCCCCTTAACTCAATTTTTGCCTCAACATTTAACTTTCCCAATCCCATGAGTGATTGTCTCTCCTATCACCCCTCAGTCAGTGGGAGGTAGGTATTTCTATTGGAACTCTCCTATCATCCTTCCCCTTCACAATGCTTGGCGGGCTCTCCAATCATATTAACCCCGCCCAATGAGTGTCACCCCACCATATTTGTTGTGGGATTTATCACACTAACCCTACCCCTTAAATGTCTCTCCTATCACCCTTCCTGCACCCCGTGGTGGTAACCCATCGCGTTTCATGAGTGACTGTCTCTTCTATAACCCCTTCCCCCTTCTTATGGATGGTGAGCTTTCCAATCTGTTACACCCAACGTACCCCATGAATTATTGTCTTATATCACCCCACCCCATGTGTGGTGGGCTTTCGTCTGTCCATCCGCTTCTAGTTTTTACGTAAAATAAAGATTTATTCGCTCTGTATTGTTGGAGGGAGGTTCCGGAATTATTATTAAGAAGATGTCGTATTTTCTCTTTTAAACGCTCCGGCGATTGTTAAACTCTGCTTCTTGATTTTTGAGGGAGGGCTGGAAGATTTTGAAAAAATATCTTTTATCCTAAGAGAAAAAAAATGCAGGATACAAGCGAGAAAAAAAGTTCTGCCAAGAGAGCACCCAAAAACAATTATTCCTGCACTTTTACGGGGAAAAATATCTTGTTCACGTGGGTGAAAAAAAAAATTCTTGTATGAACAATCCAACACCACCTCAAAGGTCAAATGGTCCGCCGCATACTGGCGAACTTACTTGCATCGTGCACATATTGCTTTTAATAATATTGCGAAAAAAACCGAATGATAGCGATCGGTGACCATACTCGTTGAATCGCCGTTGTCGCAGTGCATAATACAAGCCTACTAGGAAAGCCGAACAGCTGAACTTTACTTTAAATTTCTCCGTTTTCTAAAGGCTTTCGATCGCCAAAGCAAATTAATATGAAGCGAAATTTATTGTGCTTTTAGGAACTGATGGTTTTATGGGGGTTTGAGAATTTTTTTTGGCGAGGATAAAGCGATTTGTAGAGTCACATCGTACCTGGAGGCGATTATGTGTGCTGCCTTAATATTTTTTGAGGGGAACAACACCTTTTCTAATATATCCACCCAGCTGCATTAAAATGCAGTACAAAAACGGTACAAAACATGCACAAAAATTTATTTCAAATTAGGTAGTTGTATAATCGTTTTTAGAGAATCAACAAATTTCCCATATGTACATTCTGTTATACGGAAGCTGTTACTTACGTATTATCTAACACCAAGTACAATTAACACAGTCGTTCGTACCAAAACTTTAGAAACTAGACGCTCAATGAGCGCTCACATCGAGCTTTCATTAATATAAAAAGGTTGAAAGAATTAAAAGAGTGAGTTGACTTGTATAAGGGAATACTATAGTCTACTATGTCGAGACAAATATTAATGCAGGTTTTGTATTAAGATTTACAATAAAGTTAGACAAAAGAATATTAATCACAGTTTAACAATAACTTTAAAAGAAATAAAAACATACATTATAATCTTAATGAAATGGTAATCATAATAGCTAAGGTGGTCTCAAAATTAATATGAGTTTTAGTTTTGTGAAGAATTTGATCTATAAGAAAATTTAAAGAACGAATATAATTATATTAACAACTCTTAAACTTTATGAAAACGAATTATTAAACTATCAGTGCAAAACCGAAATAATTTTGTAATGGGTCTATATAAACAGCACTGATGAAATACTATGTTTTTGAAAGGAGTCATTTGACATTAGAAATTACAAGCTTTTACTGTCAAATGCAATGGTAACTACATTGCATTTGAGTACTTTCAGAATAAGACCTTTAGTTTTCAAAACTATGTTGCATAACGTATCATCATCAATGTCAGGCAATTGTTCGTTTTCTGCACATCGTTCATTGTAGTTCTGTACGATCGCTTCCAGCATTGGTGTAAACAATGTGTCAATCCTTCGTCGGCGTCCTTAAGGCTTATTCTCGCAACGATAGTCTTTTTACTGTTTTCTATCAGGAATCGAGCCTGGCAGTGAGTACATCGCAGCATTTCTGAATTCTGCAGGAATGGCACTTTCTTAGCACAAATTGCGAAAGGATAGAAAATCTGTACAACAACTGAGTTGATTTTGTTACATGGTATTTCAGTGATTGTCAGTTGGGCTTTTGCTGCTACAATAGCTTCTGAAGAGACGCTGGATGGAGCGTTCTCTGAAATCTTGTTGAATACTGTATCAGTCGACGCTGAAAGATATTTGTCTCCAAAGTACTGACGCAGACGGATGAGTAATCTAGCATAAGAAAATGATGGAAAAATAATTCAGGTTCTTTTGTTTTATTTGGTCTATGATACCTAATAACAGCTTTGACTTTTCCACATTTCATTATCTCCTTAGTATTCAAGAGTTTTATTTTTTCAGGCAATAATGCATCATGGTTTGGTTTATTACAACTGTGGTTTACTTCAACCAATTTTTCAGTCAGTACTTCTGGCT
This sequence comes from Zoanthus gigantus, assembly GCA_025331005.2. Lineage (NCBI taxonomy): Eukaryota > Metazoa > Cnidaria > Anthozoa > Zoantharia > Zoanthidae > Zoanthus > Zoanthus gigantus. The sequence continues at coordinate 3,149 of JAOBBB020003558.1, read as the reverse complement.
GTGCATCAACAGTTTCACTATTTTCTTTTCTGTAATCTTTATAATTATATACTGCAAACTGTGCAAGACAAAGGTTGTCTATTATGGGGATTGATGTTGGTCTAATAGTGTAGCGTTGTATGATGTTGGATTGGAATATGTCAGTGCTTTCATCATCCAAATCATCAAGTTCTTGCTTGATTTTTGTAATTCGTATGCGTTTTTCTGCGACATCTGTACTGACAAAGACTGTCAGTAATATCCTTCTCATCCATAATTCGGGCATACATCTATACACGCATTCTTGTGAACTAACTTCCTTAGTTGATAGAAATACTGCACCTATTTTCCTTAGTCCATCTCTAATGTTCATATTAGCATCCTTTGCTGCATTCATTATTGCTTATGAACATTCTGTTACATCTTTTGTGAAATATGAACAAATGTAAGTTATGCACTTATAGTGATCAAAGACTGGCTGAAGGTCAACATTAGCTTTGAATGCTTTTATACCAGCAATGAAGTAGTTGCTTATAAAACAGCTGTTAATGGGTCTTCTTAAATGCAACTCATACTGGTAGTTACTGTCTGGTGAAATTGCTAATGCTGAATAATACGTTCTTCTGTAATATCAACAGAGTTGAAAATGTCTTGCTCAGTAAGGGAAGAATCATAGCTTGATTTACTTGGATTTAGTAGTTTCTCTATTTTCTGTTTCACTGAAACAATAATTTCTTGTCTTTTCTCCAAAACATTAGCTTTAACAGTGTCATCAAGGTCATCAGAAAGAGGTTCAGCTACGATTGTATTATTAGTACAAAATTGTCCAAAGTTAAGCCTGCATTGAATATTTTTGTACTTTCTACATGTTTTGGAGTGGCTATGTTTTTGGTACATTTTCACTAAGTTGTGCAATTCAGCATCTTCATCTTCATTTGGTAGATAAACCTGTACGTGTTTATCTGTGTAGTCTATGTATGCTTGTTTGTTTTCATGGTCTAGCTTAGGAAAATCATCACACCTTATAAGGGCATGTAGATGGGGACTTCCAAAGATCTTTGGAAGGAAGCAAGCAAGTCAGGAAGCCATTCAAATACAAATCAGGCGTCGCAAATGGAGATGAATTGGTCACACTTTAAGGAAACATCCAGACAGTATTACAAGGCAAGCTCTAAAATGGAATTCCCAATGTAAGCGAAAAAGACGACGCCCCAAGAACACCTAGAGGCGTGATGTTGAAGCAGAGATGAAGAGCTGGGGCCACACATGGATCACTTTGGGGACACTAGCCCAAGACAGGACGAGATGGAGGAAGGAAATCGTTAATGGCCTATGCTCCAGAAGGTGATAAGGGCTTAACTAGATGGAGACTACCTCGCATTTGAAATTAAAAAATATGAAGCGGATAATAAAGTATTTTACCAATTGGTTTAGCTTTTGTGAGTAACACTTCAGAAAGAAATGTTTCTACTCTGTACTGAAAATGTTTAGCAACTACAACAGGATTGAGATTGAGCATTTGACATCTTTCATTATAAGACAGGGCATCCACTTGTTCATCAGTGAGATTCTTGCCTTGTATTCTAGATAATATTTGAAATAGCTCAGGCCATTTCAGATCTGCACATGATATTGTTATGAACCAGGTTGGAATACCAAGCTGCTTAACCATTGCAATTACTTCATACATTAATTTTTGCCAGTACGGTGCAGTACCTGCGATTTGGAACAAAAATAAGTATGCCTGATCTTGACAAATATAAGCTAAGGTTTACTAATCTCTGAGAATTTTCCCTTAATTCAGAAGCAGTAAGAGATTGACCATGAACCTTCTTAACAACAATATTAATACTGTCTGACACTTTCTTTTGTTCAATGATAAACTGTACAAAAAAGAGATACTCTGGATTAGTTGCAAACCCTCCACTGTAATGTAGAAGCCTTGCATTGAAATATTTAGTAGGAGAAATGCTAATTTCCCTTTCAGTTGTGTATCCATATCTCCCTTTAGGAAAGAGTACTGGAAATTGCAGTTCTTCACAATGTTTATCGAGCATCAATGAAGCAGGATGTTTGTTTTCTCCAGGTGCTACATTAAAAAGTTCATTTCCAGTTGATTGGTTATCATTATTAGTAGGATAGGTTGGTACAACAGACTGTAAACATGTTTGTGCAGCTCTGTGCTAATTAAGAGGATCATCATCTTCTTCATTGTCACTTTCTTCCACTTTATCTTCAGTTAATAACTGATTGCCTTCAGATATATTACAGTGAAGTGTGGGATTACCATCTATTTTAATGTTGTTTGAGCAAATCAATGCTTCGCTCACGTCATTATGTTGTAAAGTTGTGAGACTATTATCAATGTTGTTAATACTAACAACAATATTTTTGTATAATAAATTGTTTTCCTTGAGCCAATAGAGAGGCAGTTGTAACACCTCAGGTCGTACAGCTTGAAAATACACATGTCCCCTAAATTGTAATTTTCTTTTTAGTTCCAACATTATAATACCAGATCTCCCAGGTGCGCGAGGCAATTGGTTACATTTCTGATCACATTCAAGTGGAACATTACATATTGTACCCTTAATTTTTTTTTTGTTGTCCTTTGGGCATAACAATAATCTTCTGAAAACTATACGTTGAGCTATTAGTATTTGTTCTACTTTCTCCAATAAAGCTAGTTGTTGTGGTATTTCATCAATATTCATGGTATTAAATACAGCCTGGCATGGTAGTTTTCCTTTTATGACTTAAGAGTGACATGTGTTGCATATATACTCTTTGTTGTCGTATGACCTTTTAATTGAAAAAATATTTTTGACAAGGGTACTTGTCCATATTGCATTGTTTCACTGATTTCTTATATAGCAGTCGATGGCATACATTGCTTATAAAAAAGGTCCTTCTCTTATTTTAATATTGAATTGTCTCATGTACGATTCAATTGATGATCTTTTGTTTTCATTACGTTCCTTTATGTTTTTGAGCTTTTCCTTTTTCTTGCTAGAATCAATTGATTGGTCATTTTTACGGAGCTTTGCTAAGTAATTCACTTTTTTTAGTTGAGTACATTGATTGGTAATTTTTACGCTGCTTTTGTCGGCGCTTATTTAGTAATTCATTCTTTTTAGTTGAATCCATTGATTGGTAGATTTCTCTGCGTT
>JAOBBB020003458.1:0-16375 GCA_025331005.2 Zoanthus gigantus | reverse complement strand
CAGGCAAACGCAACACGCAGAGTTTCCTCCGCCATCTTCCTTTTCTTTGTTGGAGGTAATTTTGTTATGTTGATGTTTACATTAGCGACATTAGTCGCATAACCTTCTTATGTCATTATGTCGTTATGTTATTATGTCGCAAGTGTGAACCAGGCTTTAAGATCGTGCAGTTTGCAATGTTTTGTTGCCAATGTGGGCAATCTGTGCGACAGAATGACAAATTCTGTATAAATTGTGGGAAAGGTATGATTATCAATGACATGGCATGTTTTGTTCTCCGTTAAATCCCTTTTGTTTGGGAAGGCGTGTGTGTAGAAGCCCAATAGTTACGCTTTTTTTTAAGAACTAGTAAAATTTTGCTCGGCCATACACATAATTTTTAACAACTGAAAATCAACTATAACGCCCTTAAGATGCTCTTCTATGCTCTGTTTTTCTTATAAATTTGAGGCTGACAGTGTCTTCAGTATTTTTGTGTGAAAAGATGTTTCACCTATGTTGAATATTACATTTTTTCTTTCTTAACATTTTATTTATCAGTTCACCCTCAGATTGTTCTTAATTTGTTCTTATTTTGCCGGCGATGTAAGCCTCACTGTTCTTACTAAAATTGTTCTTAATAAAAAAAAAAGTGTTATCTCAATTGGTTTCTCATTGATAAATTTTATTGCATATATTTGTTCAACTTTTTTGTTCTACAAGATTAAAGAAAAGTTAGGATTAGAAATACAAAAAAAAAACCGTTTTCGCTCTATAAAATGCAACTTTTAATCCCCAAATATCTTTTCATCTTCCCTAAGAATTAATTCTCCTAAGCCACAAACGATACGAGATCTCTTATTTTCAACTTCAGTTTTGCCAAGTTCAGAGCCAGAGGAACCATATTACGAAACTGAAAGTGATGACGGAGACAATGATTTTGATGAAGAGAATGTTATCAGGTACTACTTCAACTGTGGGTTTTCTTATGAGGAGATTATTGCATTTCTTTCTGAAAGGCACAGCATTAGAATGAGTTACAGTACTTTGCTGCGAAGGCTTAAGATATATGGTCTCAGTAGGAGAGGTTTTTTTTTTTTCAAAGCAACATTCTGAAGAGGCTTTTGTAAAAGCCAGGGAGCGGATTCAGGACATGATCGATGGGCCTGCCTCCTCTAGTGGATATCGAGCCATATGGCACAGTCTGGAACTAGAAGGACTGAGGATTCCTCGAGTGGTTGTCCAGGATCTGTTGAAGGAAATAGATCCTGAAGGAGTACAAGCAAGAAAGGCTCACCGGTTAAAAAGAAGAGTTTACCATAACCCTGGACCTAATTATGCATGGCACATAGATGGCTATGATAAGCTCAAACCACGGGGTTTCCCAATTCGTGGGGCAGTTGATGGATTTAGTCGCAGGATTCTTTGGTTGCGTGTAACAAGATCTAACAACTCACCAGATAATATTGCAAATTTCTATTTAAATACTGTTAAAGAGTTAATAGGATGTCCTGTAGAGTTAGTAACAGACCTTGGAACAGAAAATGCAAAAGACAAAACCCTGATTCTCATAGATATGTACCCTCCCCTCGAAATCAACGAATCCCTTGATAATCATAGGCATCATGTGGTGGGCTCGTGGAGTAAATAAGATGTTGAGTCGGAAATCTGATATTGCAAATGATGTGGTTTTAAATTCTTTGGAATACATTTTACTCTTGGAAAACGCCAAACACCAAAATATCATGTGACAGTTAAGTGTATTTTATTGGAAGCGGAATAGGAGTATTATGAACGACCTTTTAACGATTGCATGAATGCGCCTGACGAACTTGAGGTGATCGAGAATCGATAGCAAATGTTATATCGTTTACACCATGAAATCCTGACTCGCCAACCACTGCTATAGCTAGCTCTCCACGAACTGAAAAGGAACATCAAGAGTGTAGTTGAAGTAAAAAACAAGAGACATAATATTATGTTTCTATTGTCACGCGAAGGTAAAGTATTCCATCTCGTGTATCTTCTTCGCTCCTCGAGGAGATAAAAGCATAAGTACTCCACTGTAAGTTAATGTATCTGTACAAGAGGAAAACTGGAATAAACGTCCCCAATTTCCGGCTATATTTTTTAAAAATTTGTACATATACAAGGACATTTTATTGCAAACCCTCTCAATTTTTGAGCCACCAGGATGGTAAAAATTCCTGAAACAGGGGAAATAATAAAACAATTCGCTTAAAATTGTTCCGTTCAGCCTTTTGGAGTTGTTTTATCTTAGGACATAAACACCATCGTGCAGTATGCTGCGTCAGCTTTTCCTAAGTCGGTACGCTTGAAATGAGCATAAGTATAAGAGGTGCTTACACCAGCAATATCTCATCTCCTGCCACATCTTATCTCCTGCCACAACTCTGGAGGAAAAGGTAATTGGCCATGGGTGACCTATTATCAGAAACAGGGTTGGGAAATTACCCTATATACATTCACTCCCCTTGTATATTGCAGTCCACCCTCGATATTTAATTTCAAACATTTTTTCAACCTCCCCCCCCCACGTTTATTCCCTCCCTTTTCTATTCGAGACTTGAGAGTAGATGTATTGTTACGTTTTGCGCCGTATGGATTTATTAGATTTGAGTAAGGTTAACAAGTAACTTTAATGCCATTACAAGAGTTGATAACTGATATCTTAGCTACGTTTACAGGTATCAATAGAAAACAAGAATGGGATTTCACGTCTGGAGCAGGTAGTGGAAGAAATATCTGAAGCTGAAAGGATCAAGGAAATGAAACGGGAGCAAAAACGACTGAAAAAGAAAGCGAGGCGAAAGGAAAAGTGCAAGTGTAAGACAAACGGCGAGTCAGTTAATGGAGATGACAGGCCATCAGAACCAAAACAAAATGGCACAGTGAATGGTCATAGTTGTCCGGATGTGATGTTAGTAGTAAATGGCCAGGAAGAAAGCTGTGAGGAGGAGGATGACCGTGATAGCGTGGACACGCCCTGCAGTTGTGAGGACTTACAGTGTGGGGGTCAGCGTGCTAAGCGAGCGACCAGTCTCCGAACTGGAAGCGATTGTGGCTATGTTAGTGAGAACAAGGTTTGGTCCGGAAGGGAATCACAGGATGGTGTAATAGGGACTTGTAGTCATCCAAAAACCGAAAAATGTCCTAGATGTCCGAGGAATGAGAGATGGGAAAGTGACTGTTCGAGTTGTCTGTGTCCACAAGAAGCTGAACTTAGCAGTCAAGAGTCTGGCAAAAAAAAGAAAGGAAAATCTGGAAACACAAAAGGGAAAAAGGTTTGTTTAAGTCCTTAATGTATGAGAGAATCTGCTGAATGCAATTTGTCATTTTACCTCCTTGCTCCCAATATCTACCCTGTTTGACTGGTATTTGAAGCGTAATCTGTACCCTGTTTGACTGGTATTTGAAGCGTAATCTGTACCCTGTTTGACTGGTATTTGAAGCGTAATCTGAAATAGAACTAGACGCTCTAAAAGCGTGTAGTCGGGCTACAATACAAGGTCAGTAGAATGAAACATATGACTTTTGGGCTTCCTGTGCATTTTTCGGGAAAATTCGCGAGGTCTTACACTAAGTAATTGACCAAACGCGACGTGACAGATAGATAGATAGATAGATTGGCAAAAAGGTAAAACTAAAGTCGGGCCGCTGCGCGTAGCCCAACTAATAAACGAAGTTGAAGGAAAGACTCGTCAGACAGTTCTAGGTGCTCGCTACCAGTTTCCACACGGAGAACTCACCATAAGCAGCCAAGAGAAGTTCTGCTTAGATTAATATCGAGTTCTAAGAAAAACTAAGGTGTACCTACGATGACAACAAAAGCTGTATTTTATAACTTCAAATGATATTCAAAAAACAACATTTATTTGAGAAAGTATTTGCCTTTACATATCCCTTGCCGAGTCATATAGGAAAGAGAAAGAACAGTTAGGCTAAAGTTCTTGCTTTGTCTAAAAGATGTTTCATGCTTATCTTCATGGGATTATTTCAAAGGATTAACAAAATATTAACGGTCGCACCTTTCGAGAACCTTAATTTGATTTAGGAGAAGTCCTTTAACTGGATGAACTTAATGCACTACAGCAGATACGGCAACAAGTCTCTCAAATAAATACCAGACAGGCCGGTAGGCCGGAGGAGGGGTTCGACCCCCTCTCCCCCCCCCTCCCCACACACACACACATAAAGGTAACCGAAAAGAATGATCAAAGCTGCCTGTAACAGTTATTGACAGCTTCCGCTTCCGACTCTGTAACCTTCTAAAAACGCACGAAATGCCATTTCTGAGGGTTAAACTTTCAAAGTTTCCCGGACCCCTAGCAGACTCGTGTTTTTGGTGCTCGATTGTCCTCCCAAATCAAAAAACGAGCCCCCATTCAAGAAAAAAACCAGCTTACGGGCTTGCAAGAGAACGGCGGAACAATACTGATTGTTTTTAAATTACAATAACCAATAAAATTAGATCATCAGCTTCAGCAGGCGTCATGCACCAGGGTAAACATTTTACTAGTTTAATAATCACTTCGTTTTAAAACATCTGTGAATAGCATGAAGCATTTCACAAAAGCTACTCTAAAAATTATTTACATGTTTTAAAGGAATTACGACACTTTATGTTTCTAAATAAATTGACATGTTTTAGCAGGATCAACTGGCAATATTACTTGCACTAGTCATTATTGTTATATTGAGCATGTTCACACAATTCCAAGGGACAAAAAAGACATTAAACATAGCGGCCATGTTGGTGTCCCAAACAAAAGAAATAATCAAAATTCTTTTGTTGAGAGTACACCAACATGGCCGCCATGACGTCATGCGAAAACGCACTATAAGTCAAAAACGTGGCCTTATTCAAGACAATCGGCCGCAACATAATGTCATAAGAGAATGTTTATCTGTAAACTTACGTGTAATCATATTATCAACAAAAATATTCGAAACAACTAAGGAGTCTGCGCTCATTTAACCTCGTACCCAGGCTCATTTGACTCCCTAAACTAAGCCTGCCGGGTACGATTTTGGCACTCATTAACTTCCAGACGCAAGACTTCATTTTAGACAAAAAATCAGAAGATATCTATTCAAAATATTTTGTGTTACCAGGCTGCACGTAGTTGGATACACTGAAAGTTTGTTTGGCTGGATGATTCCTTCATCCATTCAAGGAAACATGTCAAAGCTTGTTAACTAAAACAAGAGCAAGAAGGCCAGTGCTATCACCGGTTCCTGCAGTATCAAATAGATGGGAGTCTTTTTCTTTCAATGGACTGGACACTAATTCATCACAAACTAGCTTCAATCAAAAGCTGGTACTCAATATTACAACTTGAAAAGGACGGAAAGTTGTGTTGACATGAGTGGAAAAGAAAGTCACAAAGGTTTTCAGATGAAAAATATGCTGGCAGTTCAGGCCAACTGAGGCTGTCTAGACTCCGCTGATACTCGGGTTCTTCTTACTTCATCACCACTGACAACTGGATCAACATCTGCATAGAGGTTTTCTAAAAATCAAAGTTAAATCTTAATCTTAGGGATGAGTTAATTTTATATAAAGCCATATGGAAATACATTAATAGATATAAAAACCAATAAACAAAAAACAAACAAACATTAGTGTAAAAGCATACAATTCACAATTAATTATTTTGGCCATGAAACTTACATTTGACTTTGTACGACTTGAATTTCTAAATTTTCCAAGATTTTTTTATGGTTAAAATTATTACAAAGATTTCCAGAAATTTGGTTAGAAATTAATAACGACGTTATGTCAGCAGATTTTATTAGCGCAAAGAGATACAAGCGCTTACAAGTCCTTTACGAAAAATGAGCGGCTTAAAAGCAGTGAGCGACTTACGCAAAGTGAATAACTTACGAGATATGAGATACTTTTCGAGCCGAGTCACCAACGAATGGTATGCTACTTACGGGCAGTGTAGTCTTTCGAGGGTTGCAGAGATATCAAGGCCCAGCCCAACACGGCTCCAAGCACCCGCATTAGGTTAATGATCCGCCACGTCTCAAGAAGGGAGGCGATTTCCGATTCCTTCCTAGAGAGAAGAATCATCCAGCCATGATAAGCTTAAAACGACCCAAAACACTAATGTGTTAATTTATAAAATGCTCACGTGAACACCAAGAAGCCGAAAACAAAACCAAGAAATTCCTACATGATCTACGCTAAAAAAAAAGGTTTAATTGTGAACGCACGACAAAATAAAATTAAAATGTTGAACAAATATTGAATACCACTTGTTCGAACCACAAAATTAGCTACTTGTTCTGTTCTTATCTTACGCTTCTTTCACACTTAATACATAGTGTGAACATGTTCTATAGTGATATAAAATAGTGATATAACATGTTCTATAGCGATATAAAATAGCCACAAAAAATGTAGATTATTGTTTTATGTTTCTCGTGAAAATGATTCCCTTTCACCTCTGTGACCCAGTTTGGAGCCCTAGGACTGGCACGGTGGACGACCAGGAATGATGGAGCCCTGAGCCTGTGGGCTAAGAGGTTTTTTCTCCAGGTACTCCGGTTTTTCTGTGATGGATGTCCACAAGATCTTACTACAGTCAACGTTTGTAAGTAACGGACTTTTGCTATGTCATGTGTAGTACGTACAAAATTTCATAAATTACGTTTTCGATCAAGCAGCGGCCATTGCAAGCATTAATAAATATTTGCTCATGTTGACGCATAGGCCATAGTCCTAAGTATGGTGGAGCCCTTGGCCTGTGGTGGCCTGTGGTGGAGCCCTTTCTTTTTGGAGTTCCGGGAGAAGTTTTTTCTCCCGGAACTCCGTTTTCCCTCCCTTGACAAAATCAGGCTTTAGGCCAGATTATTGCAACTTCCCAATTAGTAATGGACTTTGTCCATGTAGCTATAGATAGTTTTATACTCAATTTGGTTAATATAATTATTATTTTAACATCATAAAAACATACCTTTTTTATCCATTATTATTATCATTATTATTATTACTATAACTATTATTACTACTATTTTTATTTGTTATTCCTATTGCTGCTACTACTACTATTACTATTTTTATGTTATATTTTTATATAACACTGAATTTTTTTTAATTGTAATTTTAATTACTATTATTGTATTATTATTGCGAATAATAATAATATTAATATTAATAATAATAATTATTATTATTATTATTATTATTATTATTATTATTATTATTATTATTATAATCTGTGTTAACCCTAAAGTGGCCCAGATATGCACACTAAAAATAAATGATCTTCTTCCAACAGCTGCGGCTTCATTGTCAAGTTGACTCAGTAAGAGCTGTTCATTGGTTATCTCTGTGTTTGCTGGTTCCAGCCCCGTGACGATGATGGATTAAAGAGCTTAAACATCGAATATTTCTTCACGACGGAGGCCTATTTTCCGTGAGTGGACTGGACAAAGAACGGTATTTTTGGCGCGAATTTTTAACTTAAGCAGCGCGCGTATTACAATGACGGACGCAAGCAGGGTAAAAAGGTGTGAAAACTCAACTTTGAAGAGCTCAGCCGTAAACAAACTTTAACTATGATTGAAAAATTAGTTACACATACAGCAAGAACCTGGAGCAAAAGTCAGTGTTAAAGTAATTGTAAGTAAATTATTTACTTATAAAGATTTACTGACGATTTGTTCGGTGCTTGAAGCCATTCCTTTGATAAAACAACTTCGCAGTTCTGACAGACCAACACGGAGGTAAAAAGCGGCTTGTAGACCTCCCTGACGATCACCACGACCGCATGACGTGTTCAGGTACGCGGCATCTGCTGACAGTTTAATTCCGGTTGACCTCCGTGACAACAAGAACGCCTGGTGCTTAAGTTCTCTATTTTTTCAGCTTCCCTTTCACAACTACTTAAAAAGTGTAGATAACCGTAATAATTACTTCATTTCATGCTTACGGTGTTTCACTTCTGTTCAGAAAACCGACTTTATCCTAAATGCAGCACTTCTCTTAACTCTATCAATAACCATTAATGCAATTTTTCAAAAATATTAAGTATTTTTTCCTACCATAAGGTTTTCTTCTGTGTGCTGTACAAACTGATCCTATCATCGATATTGGCAACACTAATGGAGAACACCAAGGCGAATAAATAGGCTGTTGAGAGGCGAGAAGTGGTTGGTCAAGAAGCCACTAAAATGGCCACTAGGGAAAAATTGGTGGCGGGCTTTACCCCTCAAATCTACCATAAAAGAGTGAGCTTGAATGCCATTAATTAACTACGACCACATTGGTAGCGGGCATTACCCTTAATATTACCATAAAAAATAATAAGCTTGAATGTTAGCTGCCAGCATGGATAGATGTTTCGGTGTAGAATAACGCCAGGGCTTACCCCTGAATGGGATAGCTGCCAAGGCTACAAGCAGATCTTATTAGCAGCTGCTTGAACCTTTTTAGGCCTCATCAGCATGCCATAACTATCAAACATGCCCGGGTTCATAAAGAACATAAGTAATAGTGAAAGCTCACTGCTTGTGCGAAGTAGCTTGATGCATTATATCCACATCCCACAAACATTGTGCTTTCACTACTACTTAGGTTCTTTTGGTACCTGAGTTTGTTTGCAAGTGACCATTTTAGTGGCTTCAAGTTTGCTACTAGCAGTCATGTTGTATCTATACTTGACGTTTATCGTTATAGTCACATCCAACAGGCATTGCACTCTGGCTGGCTGGCTGACTATCTACATATGATACCCCTAGCTCAGAGGTCCTAGATAAACTGAAATGGGAAAGAATGACTGAAAGGCAGACTAAGACGAGATGCATTTTAATGTATAAGATATTAAAACGGGTTGCAACCAGAGTATTTGAGATATCAGTTTGTCTACCGATCAGATGTTACACAAACATGTTTTAAACTAAGGGACACAATTAATAAATTAGCGCTGCCGCTACCTAGAACTGACTACTTGAAAAAAGGTCTGCGGTATAATGGAGCCAAATTATGGAATAGTCTTAAGCCTGAACTGCGCCAAGCTCAATCCCTTTCAAAGTTTAAATCTTTATTGAAAGTAACAGATGTATCTCGAGTCACGATTAACGGCTAATACATACACAATAACTGTATCATACTTTTTAATTTAATATATATATACAATTTTACAATTTTTAAATGCACGGTTTTCATGAAAAACAGGTGTTTGCATTATTTTCATCTTTGTAATTATGTAAATAGCTGATGTAAATCCGTGGGTAAATAAATAAATATTATTATTATTATTATTATTATTATTATTATTATTATTATCATTATTAGTCAAAAACTAGAAACAGCATTGGATTTTTTTGTTTTTTGCTATATCTTGTGTATCACGTTACAAACTACAATGTATGAAAGAATTCGCGAATTCTATTATCATTAAAATAGTTACAATAATATTAAGAACGTAGTTAAAACGTAAGAACACATAGAAATAGAAAGAAATTTCTTTTCCTTTGAGAATTCCATAATAACAGGTTTTTGGCAGCCAAGCATTCGTTGGCGAAGTTGCACACATCGGTCTCTGCTTTCGAATCCTTGGCTGCCGAGCCTAAATCCTGACCGGGATGCTTTGTGCCCCTTTCCGCCTTTGCACTCGACGATTGTCCATTTTGATTTGATTTTTTTTCCCCCTTTTTACAGCAAATGTATAAAAATTTTGAAATTCGGAAGCCAATATCTCAAAAGTTAGCAACTTTGGGCGAAATTTTTTTTTCTATGTTGTCGAGCACGTTTTTTTGTACAAAATAACTTGTGTAAAAATAAAATTGATTCTTATCGTAAAAATTGTTATAGTAAGGATAATACAGTGTGTACACTTTTATAGAAGGTACATTCTAACGTATAGTAAAAATATTGATAACACAACATAGATGTGGACCTGGAAATGCAAAACAAAGGAAAGTATGTATATCCTCCAAACGAGGAAATCGTAGGATGTACATCCGGATATTTTTTCTATTTTTCTTGCTGTTTTTTTTTCGCTGTATTTTGGCGATTGTTGCTGCACAGCAAGAGACCGGACGAACTTTATGAATCGGTAGATAGAAACCTTCCATTAATGAAAACGGAGTTGCTGGAAAAAACTAGTGACGGTCGATCAAATTTAAGCTGTTCTTCAAAGTTTTCCTTCCATAAGCATTTTTTAAGAATAGGATGGGAAAGTGCGAGTAGGGCTTTAATCGGAACTACCTATTTTGGATCCATTGCGCCGTTTTTCCTGCGGGCAAGGTGAACGGAAGGGTGTGTTTGCGCTTCGTTCGGTGAAGAGAGCAGAGAGAGACAGACAGACAGACAGAAACAGAGACAGAGACAGAAAGAGAGAGAGAGAGAGAGAGAGAGAGAGAGAAACAGGGAGACAGACAGACATACAGACAGACAGAAAATAATGGTAATTATGACGTTGGAACGACGACGCGAGCCGTACGAACCGTACGCTTTCCGTTTTCACTCCGTTAGTGGTGACAGTTCGAGAGATGTCTCGGCAAGCGAGCACAAGCGTGCCTCGTCTGAATGGATTCGCTTTTCGTTTTAAGGTCGAACCAAAGAAGAGCCGGGAAGGAGAAGCTTTCCCTCGCTCGTCCGTCGGTCGATCGAGCCGGCCTGGCGTTAGAAAACCGTCAGGGCCTAGGCTTATATGTGTGCTCAAAATGAAAAATGCGAAAAGGATTTACCTCAAACGCCCATCGTCGGAGGCATCCGAGAATCGCCGCGGAGGCTCTACGGGGGATCGTAAGTTTTGGGCGTACGTAGGACGCGGCAAAGCTGCGGTTCGGTAATTTGTTTCGTTCCCATTATCGACTGCGTACGTGTTTGAGTTCCAAACGCCGTCGCAGTGGCACTGTGCGCCGCGGCGTGCTTCACGTTGTTGGACCCCCAGAAAGGAACGGAAAACATTGTTACGTTAATTTTTTTATGGATTTTCTCGAGAAGAAAAGGGGTGAAAGAAGGGGTCAGAGCGGCCACGCTCCGATGGGGACTCTTTGGTGTCCGTCCGGCTGCGGGTCGGGCCCAGACCGGGAAGGTGCGCAAGGGACCGCGGCGTCCGCGACGGAGTTTGCGTTTTCTTCCGCTCCTCTCCCGTGTATTTTCTTTCTCTGGATGACAAATATGATGAATAAACGCTAATAACAAAAATCGGGATCCGTTTCTCGGAAAAAGGTCTAGCCCTTGCGAGGCTTTTTCGTCTGTGGAAAGGATAGCTATCTGGTTGATCCTGCCAGTAGTCATATGCTCGTCTCAAAGATTAAGCCATGCATATCTTGTACTGTGAAATTGCGAATGGCTAATTAAAGCAGTTATCGTTTACTTGCTTGTACGATTTGTTGATTACTTGGATATCGTAATAATTCTAGAGCTAATACATGCGGAAAATCCTGAACCCCATTCACTCCCGCGTCGGTTCGCGCCGGTGTTGGTAAGCGGGGTAGATACGCGTTTACTAGAATAAAAAGCGTTCTCGGCGGCTTCTCCTTCGCGGGAGAAAGTGCCGGTCAGCCCCTCGAGGTGAGGCATAGTAACTTTTCATGGATCGTACGGCCTACTCACGCCAGCTACGTTTCTTTCAAATTTCTGCTTTATCAGCTGTCGATGGTAAGATAGTGACTTTTTATGGCTACAACGGGTGACGGAGAATTAGGGTTCGGTTCCGGAGAGGGAGCCTGAGAAACGGTTACCACATTAAAGAAAGGCACCAGGCGAACAAATTACCCAGTCCCGAATAGAGGAATAAGTGACTAAAAATAACAAAATAGGATTTTCAAAAGTCTTGTAACTAGAATGAGTACCGACGCAGTGCTTTTAGCAAGGATCCGTTGGAGGGCAACTCTGGTGCCAGCAGAAGTGGAAATACCAGCTCAACGAACGTATATTAAAGCAGTTTCAGTTAATAAGACCGTAGTTGCATTTCGGGCCCTGGCTCCGTCGGTCCGCCGCGAAGCGTGTCTCTCAGTGGCGGTGTCAGCCCCAATTTGTCTCCTGTAGACGAGTTGTGCTCTTCACTGGGTTTACGCCGGATCCGCGACTTTGACCGAAAAATCTACTCCACTCCACTCCACTCCACTCACAAAATGCATTGTTTAATATCATTCCGACAAAATGTAATCGAAAGTTTTGCTAAAATTTTGCAAAATCCATACAAAAAAACCCTAAAAGTATACTAGTTAAAATATTGAATCGATAATATTTCCAATTACATAATGATCTTAACATTTACATAAAATTGAAGATTAAGGATGGGGCTATAAAGCCCGTATGGTTTTTTTGAGAACTTTTTCGTTCTGAAATTGCAAAATTAGACATTTAAAACCCGAAAACTGCACTTGAACCCCATTCGATTGCCCTACAAATGTAATAACTGATCTCAAATGTGATAACCTTTTGTAGTTCTCTTGCTTGAACTTGTTTATTTTTTCTTTCTTCGTTTTCAATATAATTTGGTTTGTTTTTTCCAAATTACTGCAATTAAAATTGTAAAATGCCAACTACAACAAAAATTAGGCAGTTTACATTAGATTTTAAGATACATAGCCTGTTAACAAATACTTATTTAAATCACAAAAATAATAGAGAAATACGATTCTTATTACAGAATTAAAATCGGACAAATATTTCTAAAGATATGAATTTTTAAAGTATTATTTTTATGGTATTTTTTGTCGAAAATTGTGAGCCACAGTGAGTCTTAAATTTGAAGTAATCGAAGTGGTCCTTTTCAGACAAATGGCACTACTAAAAACTGCAATAACTTCAAAGTTATTCAACCTGTTGGTATGAAATTTTCAGAAAGTAGTTTGTTTACAAAGTCTCACATTTTTTAAACATAAATAAAAAAGAATAGCCAATACAACGTAGAATTTGAAGTTTTATAACATAATATTTCGGCTAGCCATACTAGCCTTCATCAGGTATGGTACTGAATTACAATCGGTTACATTTATATAACATTATATTATTTATAAGTTGCTAAACAAATAGCCGCGGAAAATACAAACAAACAGAAATTACAAAATAGTGAAATAATGGGGTAAAAAATGTAGACAAATTAAAAAAAATAATGAAAAGACCTCGTAAAGGCGAAGTTAAAGATTAGTAAGCTTCGTCTCGTTTATTTATAAGGCCGTTAGGTTCAAGGCTATTAGCTTTGGCTTAATCCGAGCTCTTACTCATATTGGTTCACTGACATGCAAATTAATTTCAACGTAGTTTTCCAGTCATTCATTTTATTTTACTCATGTTTTATACATTCTGTGGCTGGGTGATCTTTTCAGATCCTACGTGATGCGGCATTTTGTATACCGGCCGTATTTCATCATTTGGAGTATATATTTCTTAGTTTTTAATGCTTTGGAGAAATCAGGTAACTACAAAAATAATTTTATTTTTTTCTTCCTCATTTCTCAGATTCCGAAATATTCTATTCTTGTTTTGAATTTGCGGCATTTTTCGATGTCACTTTCAAGAGAAAAAACAAAAGGTTAAACTTTAACAAAAACCTCACCCCCAGGTCCAGAGAAACATGCCGTGACGTATTCGTTTCCGTCTTGCAAGAGACGGCTGCATAACAAAACAGATGCTGAAAGTGAAGAAGGGAGAAATGTATTGAAAATTTCCAACGTTATGGCGAAAAATATTCGACGTGCCGCAAAGAAAGCGATCAATTCACGTGGAAGTCACAGACTTCTTGGACTTGTGGTATTTGACGAGAAAATTGTCTGTGAAAGCTTGAAAAAAACTGCTAGCGCTCGAGCTAACGGTGAGGTCGTATATTATTATTATATTTTACGTGATTGATCAAGAATTCATTAAAGCGTTCTACATGTTTATAATTTGCTTGTATAATTTTTGACAGTGACTTAATTGTTTTGAATCTCTAGGGCCAATATAATGAAGATGAAGTTGTTCAAATTAAACCACTAACAAATTTACTGAACCATCGATCTTTCAGTTAGACTTGAGTCTTTTATACGGCGATACTAGTTAGTTTTCTGTAGACTATAATTCAAGATTTTCCTATCACTCTTTATTAATTAAAACCACTTAAAGCTAATTTATTTTCAGTAAGTTGCAAACCACTTTAATTTGAAGTATAAAATTTTCTGGCTGAAGAATTTACTCTTACAAGGACAATTAGCTTTTGACTGTTGCAAGTAAATGTTTGTTTAGGGGCGGAAATAAATACAAGCAGATTATTATAATTCAGTTTTACTTTCAGAAATGCCTGCATTAAACTAAAACTGAAAATTGTCGTTTCTAGCGTCGCTGAGTGTTCTAAAATGGGCTAGGGAGGAAGAGAACTTGGCATTACAAGATGTATTTAGCAAAGTATTTGAGGTTTCCAGCATATGGACAAGTGTGTGGAACGAATTCAATGACGAGGTATTGGAGTTTTATTTGATATGCATAATTTTCTTTATTTTAATTTAGTCTAACCCTTTATATATTAATTTTAAATTATTCTCCGCGCTGAAGGCGAGTTGAATAGTCTCGGAATCTTTTAAAAAAAGCCAATAGTCGATATAGGTAAAATTTCCGTATTGTAGCATACTATTGTTTATTATAAAATAATTTGGATAGTACGTGCGTTTTGATTGGTCGACAAGTGTGTTTTCATAGCGCTATGAAGCACGAAAATGGTGCGACCAGTGTGGTTTGACTGTATCCGAGTTGTAAGAATTTGCAGTATGTGCTTCTTATATCGTCTTTCTCTTTGTAAACAATGAAAATAATAATTTTGTAAAAGAAATAAAACATGTTGTTCGTGCCCCCATAGTCTGTTGAAAACCTTGGCAAAGTTTGTGAGAATGTTTGGTTTTCACTGATCTACAATCGAATTCTCCCAAACATTGCCTCGGTTTTCACCAGGCTATGAAGGCATGGAAAACATGTTGTATTTTCTTAAATAATGCAAACTAACCCTTGAGCCTGGTTTCCATATGACCTGTAACAGTCGGCGACGGTCTGCAATCTCGATTGGTAACCAGTCTGCGCCTTGTCCCCGACATATGGAAACACTTAAAATGTTGTCTGGGATGGTCTGCGACACATGATCTGAATGATCGGAAGAGTTGAACTTGATTCTATGTTCCAGACCATTATGAACACGCCGACAAAGAAAGATTTTAATGGGAATGCATGTCTGGGGCGGTCTACAACAATTGAAGGGTTTAGTGCAAAAACGGCATAAGTGACTTTTGATGACAGCAGTTCTCAACTCTCACTAGATAATCCCTATTATTTCTTCATAACTTTTGTGAGAATTTAGCATTTCATACAAAGTCAGCACATAGTTTTTACACTACACAAAAATGATACAAGTGAAATTTGGTCAGTTCTAATCTCTCCCAACATTATTCCTTTTATGTTCATAATTCCGTCTAGTAAAAGTTTTTAAAATTAACTAAGGGTAAAAAATTTTTTTCCAATAAAACTAAACTAAACGTTTTCAATCAATTGTGGAGTTGATGTCTATCAAATGTCTATCCCATACACGTATACATTGAATGCTGCATACCTTCATTAATTTTATTAAGGAAGACCTGATCAAGCATTTATAATTGTTTTTATTCTAAAAACTTTTGAAAATTTTTGTGAAATTTTATTTCAATACATTTTCCTGATGGGGTCACGTGTTGTTCCAAACATTTTTTGTGGCTGTAGGATAGCATAGTACCCAGCTGTGTCACTCGAATTTTACTGCCATTCTCTGACTATTTTTCGACTGTTTTCGATTTTCCTTGTGGTTGACTTTTGTGCCGATTTAAATGGGCTTGGAAATACTAAATTAATATCTATTGATGTATTTATTTTGCTTAAACTATATAAAATAAATTCAATTAGTAAACTCAAATTTTGTAATTTAATGTATTTTTAAAAATATTTATCAAAATTGCAGAAAAGGGTGGAAAAAAAGTGTAAAATAGTGTGGATTTTAGTCAATGTAGTGCAGAATTGAACCTCTGCACTTTGCCAGATGCTCTGACCTTAGCTCTACAGGCTATTGGGATGTTGTTAATTGCTAGAAACCTTTATTATTCTTTCCACTTAACCTAAGTTGCTGAAACTTTACTTCTCACCACAAGTCCAAAACATCTCCTAGATAGCAGAATAATGCCTTACCAGTCACAGTCTTTCTTTAATTTACTCTTGGCCCTCAGGTAAGGTTCTGTGGCACAAATGCTTACATGCTTCCTGTTGTAATAAAATAATAAATAAATACTTTATTTTACGTCAGTTGCGAAGGAAGTGGTTGCCCATTCTTCCTAGCCATAGGCTAATGTTTAATCGCTCGACGGCTCAGATCTTGGCGTGAAAGTCGAATTTGCAGAGGGAGGAAAACCGGAGTAC
>JAOBBB020003373.1:0-16383 GCA_025331005.2 Zoanthus gigantus | reverse complement strand
TTCGCTTAGATAGTGTTTGTTAATTAGTTTTTGTCAGCTGAAGAGCCACTATGTGGATATTCTGACAATAAACCGTTGTTATTATTATTATTATTATTTTATTTATCCATAGTTACTACCCGAAGGTAAATTCCCCGTGGGTAGATCGATCACTCATAAACACAGACTACCTACTGGTAAAATCCAAATTCTCACGGGTAAAACGGACAGTATAACCACAACTAAAACCCCTAAAGATAAGCTCCAACCACACATGATATGTGCCAGTAGCAAACAAGTATATGGAGCGCAGTAGAATAGCACAATCATCTGTGGTGGAGGATTTTATCCGCAAGCTCCATGACTGTGTCATTTGAATCAAAACTAGACCTACGGCAGGGAACCATCAGTTATTACTGGATCCTGAATCAAGATCAGATGCCACTTTCAGCACACAATGGGAAAATTACAGACCAAAACGACTGTTTGGAGCAAAAGTATCCCAAGATCTGTTTGATGACACCATGCAGAAAATATTTGGGGCTATACCTGGTTGTGTGAAAGAAATAGTTTATATAGTCCAAGGAGCAAGAGACTGCTCAACACAACGATACCATAGAAACTGTACCATAAAGAGTCAGTTACGTTGGCATTACACTAAATATAGGAAACTAAAATCCAATTTTATGGATAAAAGTTCAACAAGGAAGGGCTCATGTGAGCCCAAGAAAAAAGTAAGAGCAATCAAAGAATGTGCCAGACCACATTCGCAAACAGAAGTGGGAAGTTTCCTTGGTATGACAGGCTATTTGTAAAAGCTTATTCCAAGATATGCACCACTGGCAAAATTATTGATAGACTTGACGTTAAGAGAAACCAAATTCTACTGGGATGAGGAGAAGCAATTGCCTTCCAACAAAAGACAGATAGCATATTAAGCAAAGATGTGATAGCCTTCTTCAACCCAAAGTTACCAATAACGGTAAGAACCGAACACAGCTATAGTGAAGGACTATTGGGTGGATTATTCCAGAGAAGACAGAGAATGGGTGGCAACCTGTTCACTTATAAGTCGAACGTTATCTGACACAGAGAAGCTGTACAGTCAAACAGAAAAAGATGCCTTATGTGTGAAATGGTCAAGGATCCACGGTTTGCCATATTGGCGGTACACAAATCATTACTTACTCTGTTTCTCAAAGGCACTGCTAAGCTTCTACCATGTATTGAGAAATGGGTTATGACCAACTTCGAAATGAAATACCAATCCTGGAAAGGCAAAGCAGACAACCGTATTTTCTGTTACGTCTCCCACTAACAGAGACGACATGATGACGAAGATGACATAGAGTACACTTTGTATGCTATCATAAACATTTAAAAAGCTATGCTTATTGAAACGATCAAATCAAAAACAAGGAAAGACAAATCATTCTTGAAGTTAAGAAGAGTTATCACTAGCGGAGACTGGGGAGACCACAAGAAAGACCCCGACATTGCATTGTACAACCTAGGTGACTTTGTTCTACTACAACAAAAGAAAGTGAATAAGTAATGGTTAACACCATACATTTCCTTCTACTTAATAACAAGAATCCAAGGATCAACAATATTTATAGCCCAGCATATCCTGGATGGACGAACACCTACAAGTGATACCAGTCAATTCAAACTTGCAAATGCATAACAGAGGCAAGAAACAGTAGAGATATAGACCAAGATGTTGACGACCGGAAAGAAGAATTAGTAAAAAACACTGGAGAGATAAAAGAAGCTTCAAAGCAAGATCAGCAGCAGAACAAGACCATTGTTAACAATTTCCAACAAGTTCCAACTATAAAGCAAGCTAGCAATCCAACAGTGTACACAACCAAGGAGAAAGAGGCCCAGAAAACATACCAAAAGACCAGTGTTTCTGCAAAGCTATGTTCCAAAATAAGAACTTTGAAAAACTATGAATCATTGAGTTATACCTTATGGTTGAAATATGCTATACTATCAGTTGTTTTTTTATTTTTGTTATTTACCAATCTGTAAGAACAGGACATGTTCTTAATAGTCATTCATTCATCAAACTCTTTACTAGTTTCCTCTATCCATATCTGGGAAAATTTTGTTACATCTTATGGCAGCACAGAAATGTTTTGTGTGGATATCTATGTGAGAAATTAGCGACCGCAAAATTGGTGACGAGGATCAAAATTTAAAAAACTACAGGTAAAATATTCTGTTACTCACATGTTGGATTTGACAAAAACATCGCCATAACCAGAATATAAAACAACTCTCTTAAAACTTCGGATTTAGTGGTAAACTGCAAAGACAACAAAATAAGTATGGCTGAAGGAGCACAAAATGCCCGGCCACCAAAAATACATATCAATACTGAGACAATAACTTTAATAACTAAACGCTTTATCATAACAGAGGATGCTAATGCCAGTAGAAAAGACTAGTTTGAGTGGTCGAGGACGTTCAGAAAGAGTTTTGATATATCAAAATATATGACTACTCAATAAAAAAGATGCACTTGTCACATATGGAGGCAAGCAAATCGCAAGATTAAAAAAGAGCCTACATTATCCAGATAACCGGGAACAGCTACGAAAAATCGAAAACAAAGAGGTTTTGTTAAGGTATAAATTTATTTGGAAAATTGGCGGCTACAACAAGTACTGCATCTTAGCTTCAGCTCCCAAGTTATTGGTAGTTACTGTCCTATCTTCAAATTACTGTACTCTCATTTTTTGCACAGAACTTATTAGCCTCACCAAAGGTTTTTCTACTCGCAGAACAACCTTCCGGTTTCAGATAATCAAAGAGTTGATAATGAAAAAAAAATTAAATACGTAACACAGCATGCATTTGTCATTAACCTACCAGAGTGTAGAAACCTATTTTCAAGTAGTTTTTTTTTTAACATCGGCCAGTCATAGCACAGGTAGTAAAACAAGTGTTATTGCTAAAAGATAATAATGTTCAGTTTGCCCAAATTGTATTTTACCTTACCCATGTAGCAATATACAACTATATTGCTAACTTTTTAGTCAACTAATCCACTGATTATTTATAGGGCTCCATTGCTGTTCCTGGATCAGTCGGTAAGTTTAAAGTGTTGATAGCTATTTACGAATTAATACTGTGTTCCTCAAATTTACATTATGGCCATGGTTGTCATAGTTGGTGATATTTCTGCCTTTCAACCATAAAGTATGTTTCTCAATTCGATCTCTGACTCTGCTGCGATTTGGTCAAGCATTTTGTGTTTTGAAACTTTAACGTGTTGAAAGGTTATTTATTGATTTTGTGTAACTTACTGTAAAGTTTCTATTTCCGGTCACTCTCCTCCATTTTGGCACTGCTGTAGCCAAGACACTTTACAATTTTCTATTTTGTAGTGTGAGAAGTTCAAGCATTAAAGTTTAACAATACAAATTGCTTGTGTTAGTGTTTGCTTTTTACAAATACTAATCAAATCAACCTGTTAAATAGACCCAAATGAAGAAAAGTATTTTATATTGTTAGTGGAGGATCCCTTTAAGCCTGTTATTAAATATGTGTTAATTTTCTTATTGAGTTTGGAACTATTTATAAACTTTACCGATGAAAATTCTACGCTATTTAAGAAAACTTTTTACAAATTCAAAAAGACCTCTAAAAATCCAAATTTGTTCTGGCGTTATCAAAACAGTTACATGCATACACAATTGTTCATTGAAACTTGTCAATTTTATACATATATAATATTTTACATTGCACAATTGACGGGAGGATTACTGACGAGGTAGTAGTGGATGACGCTAAAATGAATGTTGAACATTCTTTCTGCTATCTTCGTGACATGTTATGTACATAAGGTGGGTGTGAACTAGCCACTGTTATCAGATGCTCTATGAATTGGGGTAAATTTAAAAGCCTTTTACCTATATTATTATCCAAGCATGTTTTGTTAAAACCCCGTGGGAAATTATACTCTGCTGTTGCACGATCTGCAATGCTACATGATATTGAGACATGGGCACCAACAGTTTGTGACAAAGAAAGAGAGCAATTAAATGCTTTAGGAATAACACCACCAAAGCCTGATGAGCTAGATGTGCTGCTTGAAGAAATTATAGAGAGCGAAAAACTGGCAGATGAGAACAGAGCAAAAAGAAAGAACAAGACAAAGCTTCTGCAGAAGATGTAAGAACCAAGGCCTTGGAGCAAATGCGTCAGATGAAGAAAAGAAAAAGTGATGAGGATGAAGATATAAATGAAAAGAAGAGAAGAAGAAATGGAAGTGAAGCCATTAAATACTTGCTGCAGAAGTGTGAAAAGGAAATGGTTCTTCTAAAAAAAGAAATTGAGTTTAAAGTAATAGAAGGAACAAGTGGCCAGTTTGGTCAAATGATTCAAATGATGCAGCAGCAACAAGATCGACAACAACAGCAGAGCCAGAGTCTTCAAATTCTAATGGCACAACAGAATAAGGCATTTATGTCATTAATAGAAAAAATGGTCTCAAAAAATGAATAACATTTCTTGTCTTTTTTATTGTTAGGTTACAAAAAGCAAATGTAGTTACAGTACTGCATATTTTATAGAACTGTTTTTGTTGGATTAAGAAATAGAAGTTTTGAACGTTTTGAACTTATTTTGTTAAGCATGTTTATATTCAGCTTAAGTGGATGGGTAAAATGTTATAATGTGTTTTTTCAATGTGACTTGTGCTAATCAGATAAATTGTGTCTACTTGTTGCTATTTATTTGCATTTGATCATTAAAGACACATCAGTGTTGTAAAGAGTCTTATTTATATCATTTATCATCGACTAAGAGTTTGATAGAGTGCAAACACTAAAAGCATGAAATACTTTGTACTGTTTAGTACTAAATAGTGCTAGTTAAACAATGAAAAACAATAGAATTAGCATACAATAGTACTATTTAAAACAAATTGCATTTCATGGTTTTAGTGTTTGCACTCTAAAATATTTATATCATAATTATTTATATCATCAAACAGTGCGTACTGATTAAAAAAATAAAAGCTTACAAAAGAGAGCATTAAAATGTATTTTCTGCTAATTCTGTTAATTGTTTTTATGTTAGTCTAGTCTCATGTTTTGCAAACTTTTTTATTATTATAAATGTTCAAGCAAAGTATTCAAGTAGATGTGGGGGTTCACAGTCAAAATACTCTTGACGTTTTGTTGCCATACAGGCAAGTAAGACCATTTTGCACAAACAATGTACAACAACAACAACAACAACAACCACCACCACTTTTTATTTCCCTTTTATTGCTTATAAGTTACATGTATGTACATTTTACCTATGCTACTAAAACCAATTTTCAAGTTTTACTTAAAGTCTAAAAATTTAAAATAATTTATAATATCACCAAACAACTACTCTACAGATGTTGTAACAGAGCTGTATTATATGCAGCCATTTGTTGGTTAATAACTGCATGTCTGAATGGAGCTTGAAGATAACCTCCAGTGGATATGCAGGGTGACCATATATGCACAATGGAAGACCAGCTCTTGAATAAGCAAACTGATTGAGGTCTTGTAGCAAATTAGAGTCGGCCAACATTCTTGCATCATGTTTGCGTCCCTCTGAAATATAAAAATGTTTATACAGTATATGGTGTTTAAAGTGCACTACGTGTGCAATATTTACTACTAAATAGTACTGATTAAACAATAACAGCATAATTTTGTACAATTTTGTAGTATTTATATTACATTGCATACACATTTATTGTTTGCGATGCTATATGTAGAGTGAATGTAAGGAAATGAAACTTGAAGAGCAAAGAGAATAAAACTGAGTACACGATTTTGTGATAATTATGATGTTAAAAGCTCGTAAACATATATTTAGTTCAGTTGTTTTATCTATTCATTTCTACCATTCACTAAAAATTCACAATACAAGGGTGGTATATTCATATGGGACAAGGGGGGAGGTGTAAATGAACAATTTATCTTACCCAAAGGGCCAAACATGTTTGCGATCATCCCATTTGGCGTAACAACAGACTGAAACTTGATAGCGTGTATGCGTTTATGCCCGTTAAACACAAGTCTTTGATTCATTTCTGGTCTAGATATCGGCCTTACAATGCCGTCCACAAAACCAAAGCAGTTGTCCGAAGGTATTCCTTTTGCTGAAACAGAAGCTGCATATTCTTCAAGCTTGAGGGGACTCAATAGGTTATGGTTCCAATGTTCTATAAGATGACTATGTTTTTCATAAATTAAATCTAGCCCTTCATTAAATATCATGCTGATAACAGGTACAGGCTTGGCAAACAAAGCAACCATATCGTTGTAGCGACAAGGATAAGACACACGCTTCTGAAGACCATACAAAATGCTTGTATTCCGTCACAAATGCTACCCTGGCTGCATCTAATAACAGGTGGAATCTGTAAAGCTTCAGCAAGTACAGGTATATCAGCCTTTTTGAAACGAAATTGCGCCAAACATTCATCTTCATGAAGTTCATTCAAGTTGAATGCAGGGAATGAGTTGTACGGTAAATCTAAGTTTGACGATAAAAACAAGTCATAGAGCACTACAAATTCTTCGTCTGTGATAAAGTTCATATCGTATGAGAGTAGAAGATTCTCCCTTGTGTCTTTAAACGATGTCATTCTTGGAAAACCTGGTGAATGAGGAATTGTTTACTTCTCGCCGTACTAAGGAAACTGAACAAATCTTAATCATTTGACTTTACCGCGAAAACGCCGTACTCGCACTAGTCCCTCTCGGCCAGAGTAGCCGTATTAGAGCTTAGCCGTACCATATCTTAAATTCCCGAGTATAATCAAAGCTACGGATAGTAGTAGTAGTAGCAGTAGTAGTAGTAGTAGTAGTAGTAGTAGTAGTAGCAGTAGTAGCAGTAGTAGCAGCAGTAGTAGTAGCAGTAGTAGTAGTAGCAGCAGTAGTAGTAGCAGTAGTAGCAGTAGTAGCAGCAGTAGCAGTAGTAGTAGTAGTAGCAGTAGTAGCAGTAGTAGCAGCAGTAGTAGTAGCAGTAGTAGTAGTAGTAGTAGTAGTAGCAGTAGCAGCAGTAGCAGCAGCAGTAGTAGTAGTGTATATCTTTAATTTGCACAATACTTATTATTACACTAAACTAACTATCATAATTAAACTAAGAACACTGCAAATAATAAATTATTAAATTTTCTTCGATATTGAAGTTTAAAATAGCTTACGAAAGCGAAGTTTTAACTTATAGAATTCCAAATAACTTAATATCTAATCCTTATTTATCTTATTTATTTCAACTTCATTAGGATCCCAATTTATGTACTTGCCAAAATCCTTACATAATTAAATCGTAAAAGAAATTTAGCAAATACCTTGTTTTAGAATTTATATGTATGTCAAATATTTTAATAAAACATTTTTATGAACTTAACAAGTATTTGAAGTGTTTTCACACGTTGTCATCCCCAATTAAGTACCGACCGAAAATCGCCATCTTGAAGTGATCTTGTCAAGAAAAGTCAGGTATCTGCATATTTTCGCTCCAATGTGTTCGCCACCATAAAACAAACCAGCTTGAATGATTGTAAATCCGATATTCGGTAAAGCCCGCCAAATCACTTAAGTATGTAAATCTGAAGAATGACAAGTTTCCCTGGCGTAAAAGTTCAATAAAAACCATTTTGATTCATATATTCAACGGTTTTAATTTATCGAAGACTCAAGAAACAAAGGTTATAATTTATAACCACACGGTCGTGCCGGTTAGTGACAAATAAACAAAACCACATGATCTATCATGACCAGTTTCGCGCTCGGATTTTTTACGTGAACGAAGGTTGCTTATGAAATTAAATTAATGCCTATAAGTTCTCAATTTTTTTAAATGAGCATTTTTGCTGCTAATTTTATCATACTTTGTGTAAGCTAATGCTCTTATCTTCGAATATTCGAAGATAATCTAGCATTAAATTCATCAAAGACAAAATGGATGTTAATTTTTAACAAGCAGATCTCACGTATACGCAATCTGGATGAGCGACTATTACCGATAAGTGAGGATGACACTTGCAGAAAGCTTAGTACTAGCCAAAATCGACTATGCATGCACTGTATTTTACCCACTACCACAGTGCCAATTGAAACGGGTGTAGCGTTTACAAAATGCCAATTCAGCCTTTATATTACGGAAATTCGTTAAGACGAATGGTTTAAAATGTTTGAACTGGCTTCCGATAATCGGTAATGCCCATAAGGCATTATACAGTAACAAATTTCCTGAATACATATCTCTCTCTACACGTTCTGTCGATATTGAAGTTTCAAGACAAACAAGAACAGTAAAATACTGTTTTCATAACGAAAAATTCTTTGATTTCAACACACATGTTTTGCACCGGAAAATCGTGACAAAAAACAAAACTTAAAAAAACGAAACCTAGACTCGATGCCTACCGGGATAAGTAATTGTTTTAATGGCTACATCAACAATCACATGTTAACCAGAGGTATTCGGCGAACTGACCTTTTAAAGTATATTTTGAAATTCCTGCACATACAGGTGCTCTTCTTATTGAACGACCAGCAGATATCGAAGAAGGTGAGCTAATCACTTTTTGTGGATGTTTTGATACTAACAGTAGTTTAGAATGGTGGATGCTAAAATGGTATGAAATGGTTAATGCAGTTATTTTGATAAATACATTAAATGTACATCTATAAAACATTAAATTATTGTTTCAGCATTTTGCATGCCATCGTCAGAATAAAATCAAGCGATTTGCCGTATCATGTAAGTGGGAAAAGGTAACGAAAGAATATATTAGAATAATATTAAGATTGTAAAACTGCAAAAGACTTTTGCATATCTTTTTTTGTTGCTTTTGTTTAGTTTTTTCTTGTCCTTTTCCGTTTGGCATCCGTAGTATTAGTCTAACTTTATATTCTATTTTTTTGTTACCTTTCTCATTTTATATGATATGTGCAGTTGTTTGATTTTATTGTTCTGACGATGGCATGCAACATGCTGGAACATGTCAATAATTTTATGGTAAAATGGATCTACATTAAAGTTCTTACTAATTTTAACATATATATTTTTCGACCAATTACATACATAAATTAAGCTACTGCTTTATAACATTGCTATTGGTTATAACTGTACAGAATACAAAATGACAATTTTGATTGATTTTAAACCAAATATCCCGATCTCACATGAACAGTGAACTATAAAATGTTTTGAACAACTAAAGAACTTAAACATTTAAGATTGCTGAACACGGTTTCTTCTATCTTTGAACAATACCTAAACCGTATCAAGGCCCTTTTAAGAATAATCTTAGCTGGAAACACCATGTCCTTTATGATTTATATATATTGCAAACACGTAATATGTAAAAGTGTATGAGGTGCCGATCCAGTGAAAATTCTTATCTCAAAAATATTCATGCCAAACTAGAAGTTAAAAGTTTTAATCTAAAATTAAGCATGTAAAATTAAAATAAATAAGTACCAAACCTAAAAATATATTGCTGATCGAAATAAATGGTGCTGTTTTAGAAGTATTTCGTTCTGATGAAATATTTCATAATTTAAAACTACTTCATTCTTTTCTAAAATATTTCGTGCTAACTCAAATAGAAGTGTGGAAATGAGTTATGCCGATGTCATCCGTAAAAGTGAATTTCCGC
The DNA here is from genome assembly GCA_025331005.2 of Zoanthus gigantus. NCBI lineage: Eukaryota > Metazoa > Cnidaria > Anthozoa > Zoantharia > Zoanthidae > Zoanthus > Zoanthus gigantus. The sequence goes on along the minus strand of JAOBBB020003373.1, from coordinate 6,728 downwards.
ACAGAAGGTCGGTTGTTCCAGCATTAATAGCTAACACATTACAAACCGTTTTGTTAAAGTTTGGCAAATGTGGCACCTTACGTTACACTAAAATCTTATTTGTTAGTTTTTTAAGATACTCCCGTTTACTTTTCCATGTAAAACCACAAGAATCAAGAAAATAAACTTTGGTGAAGGTGTAAAAATAATATGTTCTAAAAATATTGCATTACAAATCTGTTGTTTTATTTTGAACTTTGGAAAATCTGAAATTTATATAAGTATGGTAGTTTGATTTGTTAATGAAACAAAACGAACGAATGTAGAATAACAGGGTAAAAATGATAGAAGAAATGTTCGTGTTGACACAAGCTTCTTTTTCTCAGAAGAAAAACCGTCTGAGTCCCTAACGGGAATCGAACCCATGACCTTCTGATTACCGGGTAAAAACTATCTTTATGTTTTATCAACAGGTTTCTCACTTGAAGCACCTCTTGTATACCATTTTGGTCATACTTCTCCCAGCCCAAATGAAAAACTTTATAATGCTCTTACAAGCAAGATTGCTGAAGTCATGTATCAAAGATTTGACAACAATAGCAAAGGTTGGTAGACTTTATAGAGACATCTCACAATCAAAACCACATTGCATTGTGTTTAATAGTTATTTTCTTGTTCTGTTTCAAGTTTTGTTTATAAGTAAAAGTAGCAAATTACAGTTTTCTTGTCTAAATTACCTTTAAAGCTAATATGCGTTCAGTATGCAGGGTCCTTGAAAAGAAAAACAATTCCATCATTAGACTACATTTATATTTACAGTACTTGAACAGCGAAAGCTCTTATAATTTATTCCATTTCATTGCCCCACTCAAACGAATATCAATAATTTATCATTGCACACTACCCAGACTTGCAGGAGTCTGTCTACTGGGCAGTGCGTGCAAATAACCAACTATTGTATGATAAGAGACTCACTGTTGTCTTTGTCAGATTTCCAACATCCGTGCCTTTTAAACAATCTGTCTTCTATATTTGATTTAGAGTCCGCAGAACTGCCGTCAAAGGCTATGTAGCGCAAACTGAAGTTTAAACTCGTCAATTTCTTCAATTCAAACTATCTTGAACTAAGCATTACTGTGAAAGAACCTACCAAAACCCGCTGGAAGGCCAGTAGGGCACAGCTATGGTACCCTGATTTCTGCTGGTGACAGTATGCTAATTAACATAATTAATAACACGATGTAAAGGATGTACTAACCGTATATTTTCACGGGCCCAGCTATGTGAAAAAGTTTCAATGTGTTTCGTATTGGGAATGAAGTGGGAATTAAGATGCTTTAACTTGGTTGTTGAATGAAACAGCAAGCCTATCGACTGTATGAGGGCCTTAGAGATTATCCATGTAGGCAAAAAAACTCACTAGTGGTAGTCCAATGGTCATAATCCTTCACTGTCTTATTAATTGCATCTGCACGAGAATTCAAGTTTCTTGGAACCCATTTGGGTATGATACTTATGTTGCTCTCCCTACAGAAAAAGAAAATATCGATTGTAATGCAATAAAAATCAGAGTTTGCACTACTCCATTAATCCAGCAGTTAAGGCACAAAATGCGAAGAAACAAAAATGGATGGCTTTTAATTCACGCCACATGGAACTTTTTGTAAATTCATTGTTGTTCCACATGCGATGACAAGTAGTGGTGTGGCCTTACAAAACCCATTACAGGCTAGATGATCTCGACTCAAGCACCTTGTAAAGGTATGTAGTCATAAGCCTAGTCAAATGCTCTGTTGCTGAAGGCATTGACATGACGTGAGCTGTCACTTTGCACAATCGTGCACGGAGATGTATGGGAAAATATGTAAGATATCTAAAAATCGTATTATACGTCTTTCAGTGATGCAAAAAGAACCAGAGGTGAGGTTCCACTTGAGACGTAACCAAACTAGGGTTTGAACTGAATTCCTGATTGTTAACTGCTATTAACTTATAATCCGGCATCCCTTAAAGAGTATCTGGCATAGTTAGCCTGTTATTTGGCAACATCGAGGCATCCTAAAGTGCCACATTCATCATCAAGGTAATGGAAGATTTGGATCCCGTTGACAAAGGGCCTTAATTCCTTAAAACACAAAGGCAGCGGAGCTGAGACCAAATGGGGGTACTGTGAAGCAAAACTATTTTGACACTCCATGCAAACCCCATGAAAATCCTTAAAAGCTGTGAAATACATCAGTATGATGATAGCCTGATTTGAAATCAGAAGTGAAAAGGAAGCCGCCTTTGTTGACATAAGACAAAAGTTGATCTCCAAAGTTCACTTTCTGTTTATATATACACTGATTGACATGACATTATGAGGGATTAAAGGTATTTCAACAACTGCGTGGGTTATGAACAAGTTCAGAAACAGCGGATTCTAGAAAATCACGGTGCTGAACAGACGAGTTGTTATTCTTGAAACAAATGCAACTAGGTGTCTGTAAAACGGGTACGATAACCTTCCTGATGGTAAATGCAAACAAAATTGTTTGCATTTATGGACTTCCAGTAGGGAAGATGAGCCTTCATCCTACTATTTATAGTTGGGCTGTCACTCTGTTCATACTCAAATAAATTAACGTCTTATTCTAAATTGCCAACAATATCGTCATTACACTCTCTGAAGAAGCTTAGATTGAATAAAGGGTCCCTGAAAAAGATTTTCTTGCTTACGTAGAATGTACACCTACATCAGAATATCGAATATCAGTATAATTATATAATAATACTTCAATCTCGGTCACTCAAGAGTTACTTTCAGCGGAAGAAGCAAAACAAGAGGGTTGGGTTAACTTTGAAGCAGTTTTCCTACAGTCACTCTTCCAACGTCCTTGAAGGCCCCATGCAAAACAGATATATCAGTAGGTGCAGCTTTTCTAGGTGTAAAACGTGTATAGGTGCTTCCTTGGAGGAGACGAAACCAACTTGATCATCCGTTAGGTTAGTATTAGCAATAGAAGTTTGCTTCTTTCAGTTTCTTTTTTTGAGTGCAGCCTGTTTAGCCCATTAGCCAACTCGTCAGAGATACTTCTTCACTAAATCCCACCCAGCAGAGGATTTGTCTACCAATCTGATAAGCTTATTACGTTTCTTGACTTGTTTCTCGAGAAGAGAGAGGGTTCGACTTTCAAATACTTTTTTGGAATTAGAGCCTTCTTTGCATTTACGACGTGGTCTATAAGTACACAATTCTATTTGTGCTGTTGGTTATTGCCTTCATATTTGAAACTAATATGGTTGCTGGCTTTGAGACTTTTAACAACAGGACTCTGAGCTTTGTCCTTCAAGTCTTCCTTTAGTGTAGATAGTTTCAGATCGGAGGTAACATTTAAATGAAACAGTCGCTGCTGTGTCACTGTTTTCATGTTTAGAAGGTTTGCCTAGAGCAGTTATTTAGCTTTCTGCAAGGGTATCTAAAGGACACAAGTGGTCTTCAGAAGGGCGGTCAGCAACTGGTCTTCTTCGGAAATGTGTTGAGTTTCAGAAGGGTTCAGAGACATAATATTTAATTACTGGAAGAAGACACGACACAAAGAACGATGGAAACCAAATAACAATTGATATATTAATAATAACAGTAATAATCTTTTATACATAGCGCTTATAGCTAAAGTTATAAGAGTTTTACATTTAAAAATCACACTTATTTTATGGAATATAAATGAAAGCAATACTGAAAGATGTAAATACAGGAGTAATTAAGTGTAAGACAGTTCATATAGACAGGTTTTTGTCTGAGAATTGAAATAGTTGACAAATGATGCAAGTTTGATATGTTTCGGAAGATTTTTCCAGAGGTACTGTGGACAGACTTGAAACTGACGATATCTACAATTATTGAGATTGAAGTAGCGAGTCTTGAGAAGGAGTGCACTCGATGATCGTAAGGTTTGGAAGGGTTTGTAGGGTACCAAGAGTTGGGAAATTTAGGTAGGGACTTAGGTAGGGACCATAGATGGCTTTGCAGGTAAGTAGAAGGGATTTGAAGATTATGCGTTTCTCTATAGGTAATCAGTGAAGCTCAGCGACTACGGGAAAAATATGATCATACCTAGAAGTATAAGTCAGAAAGCGAGCTGCAGCATTAAGGACGTTCTGGAGATTCTGTATGGAGTACAGACCATAAAGAAGGGAGTTATAGGAATCTAATTTAGATGTAACAAAGTCACGCATAAGGCATTCAGTGGCAGCTCTTGACAGGTACTTTTTGATCCGGGATATATTTCTGAGATAAAAAAAAGGCAGAATTGCAGATACTGTTGACTTGAGGTGACATAGTTTCATCAAAAATTGCACCAATTGTTTACATGCAGATTGAAATGGCTCAAATAGATTATTGTTTTGAAGGTGGGCTATAAGACGAGTTGCGACAACGTTTTCTGTACCTTTGGTTAGCAGTCTCAAATTTGAAACGGGTCTGAAGTTTTCATAAAGTTCATGGTCTAATGAACTAATCAATTAATGGTCTAATTAAGTAATGGTTTAAAACAGCTTCCATTAGACTTGAAGGCATAGTTGAGGATTCAAGGAACGAATCGACGATGTTTGTGATGACAGGAACGAGAGGATCAAGATGTTTAAGGAAAACAGAAGAAGGCACTGGATTAAGATTACATGATTTGGTGGCACATATATGAACAATACGAACAATTTCTTCTGTCGTAGCTGATGAAAGCTCATTGAGTTCACAATAAATTGCAGACGCACTATCATTACCGGTATAATCGGCAGGCAATAGTTCAGTGGTTTCGGACTCTTTGCTGATATTTTGGATCTTGGTTTCAAAATAATCAGCAAATTCATTCTCAAGGATACTGTCAAAGCTACAAACTGGATAAAGCATTTCAGGCTTTTGATGCAGTAAGCGGCCAATAGAATTAACTAACCAAGGATTTTTTTTCGTTTTCGGTCTCATTAATTAGCTTGGAATAAAACTCCATTTTTGTGTCAACGATTAGGTTTTGAAAACGAACACATTGGTTTGTGTAGGCCTGCTGATCAATTTCTAATTTCTTACGCCTTCCAGTTTGCGCCTTAACATCTTCTGTGAGACAATATCATTGTTGTACCAAGGTGCAGCAGGTTGTGCACTAATTTTATTATTACCTAAATAAATAGTGTCCCATAAACTCTTTTGGGAACCTTGCATTTCAGCATTCCCTGTGCACTTGTTAAATGACTCGTGATAAATACCTTTGTATTTTTTTTGCTCGCCCACTCAACTGATTATAAATCATTTTATTTATCATTGAACACTACACGGATTCATAGGAGTGTGTCCAGTGACGCAGCTGCAAAAAAAAAAAAAGTCAGGGAGATAATTTCAAATTAGTTCCTTATTATTCTTCCTAGGGAAATTGGTCCTCAGATTTTATTACCTGATCATCAAATTTAATCAGTTTAACCAACTATCATCACTTAGTTTACCAAAGTCTACATGCAATTTTCCATGCTGTGTTTACAGTGAGGGGTTCTTTCTGTTGACAAAGAAAAAAGATCAGATCCTCCACAGGAAAACCGAACTAAAAGTGATGACCTGTGGATGTTTTTTGAAATGGTAGACAAAAGAAATTTCTGTTGACACAGTACAGGCATTTCACTATGCGTGCCTAATTTAAATTTTCTTTTATCAGATAGAGACCAAAAACTGTGTCATTCGAACGAAAAGCGTTGTCAAAAAATCCAAAAGTCAAAAGCTGTGCACTTTTGCTCGATAGCAAGCTTGAAAATTGGAATTGAATTAGTTATATCATATTGTTTATATTTTTGTTTGGTGGTGACATTTATTCGTTTCGTAACTTGTTATTTTACAATAAAATTTACGGTAAAACGTTTTCCTAAAATTGTACGACGTTTCTACTGTGTTACTGTCATTGTCAAGTAAATGAGCGGGTAAAAAATTTAGTATAAACATATAAAATGTATGAATTAGAAGAATATTATATGCCTAGATATTTTCCTGTAATCTGATAGGCTGTTTGTAGGGCCAGATTATCTTGTAAGGACCGCGGACAGTTGTTAAACATTTCCGAAACGTTCCGAAAACTGTCAGATATTTTCGATGATTTCCGTATATAGACGAAGGCATTTACCGGAAGTAAAAAATGTCATGCAATAAATTCAACTAAAATAATTGTTGAAATTGCATGTCGTTTGAAAGCAGACAAGGTCTTTGATTTTGTCCAAATTTAATAAAATAAAGTTGTTCAAACTTGAACTTTTTTAAAAAATAAATTATTGTGTTCGTTGTGTAGAAACTTGATCACATAGGAGTACAGCCTCGATCAGAAACTTAGATGTTAAAAATAACTTCCGCTTTAGTTAAAAAAATTTCAACTCGACAAAAAACCATATAATAAATAACTTATTAACCTCTTCTGCTCTGGTCTCAGACCTCGGTCTTGTTATACGAACCTCGCTACGCTCGGTCCGTACTTGAAGCTCTCAGTCTGAAATTTCCCTGTAAAGACCTCACTATCGGTTAATAAGTGCTATATCAGGAATGTTAAAATGCACGAAGAGCTATTGTTAAAAACTGAATAAGCACTTTTTTTAACCCTTTCAATCCCAGATGCATTGTTAAATTGTCCCAACTTCAGCCCAAACTTATAAACCGCCGCCTGGTTTGCCCAGTTGGTAAGGCGCCAGTCTGCTGTGCGGGAGGTCTCGGGTTCGATTCCCGGCCGGACCACCACTCAGGGTCT
>JAOBBB020003286.1:0-16389 GCA_025331005.2 Zoanthus gigantus | reverse complement strand
ATCCTCCCACTTTACAAACCTATTTCATGTAAATGTAAATATGGAAAATTAAAACCAGTCAAGGTCTCATATAATAACACAATACTACTACTAGACAAAGTTTGTTCAACACAACTTAGAGTGATTTAAAAGAGCTCTTCTAATAAAACTTCCTTCTCGGTCTATTCTGGCGGGAAAATCCCACTTGCAGCCTTTTCAATACGGAGTTATGCCTTGAATTTCTTATAAAGAAAACTCCACCGATCCCTGACTGACCTTTTGTCCTTTAAGTTAAACTTTAGTTGATGTAAACCGTTTAACCTTTATACGATGCTTTCCCATATTTCGCCTCGTGCAACGCTGCCTTTCTTAGCAGAAACACTTAACTCGTAATAATCTCCCTTAAAGAGTAAAACAACGCTCTCTTCATCGCAGTCGTTCGTTCTGTAAACAAAAGAAAAACATTTTACATTTGAACAAGAAGTAAGACTGAAAAAGTTTTACTAAAATAATTTTGTTTTACACCTTATTTTGGCTTCTCGTCATCTTAAACGGCGACCGCCATTGGAGTCTGTTAAAGAAACTTGAACTTAAACTTAACATACCTAAAAAATATAGTAGACGCTAAAAAACATTGGATTCATAATGTTTAGAAACCTGCTAGAGCATGTTTTTGGGCCATGACTGATATTTACCAAACTGATTCTCTCCTGCATTTTTTTGAAGAAGGGGAGGGGAGGTTAGCTCCCCAAAGGTTTGATTTGGGTGAGAGGGCTGCAGCCCTCTATCCCCCACCCCCCTCCGTACCGCCTCAGCAGTAATAGAGCAAAATTAGATATTAATGTTACCTAAAAAACAGCGTACATCATAAAAATTGCTATTTATGAGATCTGTTTATATGGAATCACACAATCGATCATACCTTTCTCGCCTTGTGCTTTTTATACAATACTCGAGAACAAATATGAGGCTATCCAAGAAGTTTTGGCGAAAAGCGACATCGCTTCAAAAATACCAAAACTTTAACGGCAATTTTGCTTCGGAACAGCGGTAGCAGACAGAACTTGACAGAAGAAATTGACAATTTGCGACGGTTATAATCCATTTTTAATTTCAACGAAGCAACGTATTTCACTTTGCTATGAACCAGGCCAGCATGACTATTGATTCATGTTTACAGTAAAGCAGTTAGAATCATTAGAAAGTAACGTGGCTGACTTCTATTAAAAGGCAAATTTTTACGAGTTCTTACCCTTTCTGCACTCAATTAAAAACTAAACACATTTAGCGAAAATTTGTGTTCTAACAAAAACACGACAGCAAAAATAGTATTACAGCGAAAAAACGACCATGACATTTGTCTCCAGCCAAATAGGCGACACGTGGGATGGGAGTAGAAGGATAGTGAGAGTCCGAGGACAAAATCATCTGCGCATGCGCACGGCCTCATTAAATATGCAAAAAGATGCCACCTTTTGCGCATGCGCGAGACAAAATGCCAGAACGTGATCCATGCTAGCACATAGTGTCCCACCTTTTGCGCATGCGTGAAAATCCTCAGAAAAACAATTTCCTGGAATTTATCCCAAGGTCACATCCTGCACGAGCCCACACAAATCCTCTTCAATCTGTGCCAAGCCGCACCGCGCAGCGCAGGCCTCATATGGTGAGAAATTCCCAAGGTTGAGGTCGGATCTGAAAAAAAGTGGGAAACGAGTATGAAATCTGAGGAAAAAATGTGGAGAAATTGGAAAATTCCTTATTTATATAAATTATATTAATATTGTAAACTCCAAGCATTCGGAATTAAATTGATGTAATTCTCTCGCAAGATCATAAAAGCTTCAAACGCGTCTTCATATGTTTTATTCCCAGCTAACTTGAATCTGCTTTTGAACATCATCATGTTTATGATGACATGATCGATGGCTAAGACTATAGTCACTTGGTTGAGAAACTGGACAATCCTGTTACTTTGGAGACATCAGCGTTGGGATATTTCTTCAACACCTCACTCATAGCTTCATCTTTGTTACCTTCAAGCTCACTCAATTTTGACCTTGTGTCTTCAGCCGAATCACGCCGTGTAGATGTTGAGACTTCACGTCCATCCCAACTCAAATCAATATGTTCATGTTTCCCATCATCATCCCCACCTGGAAGAGCATCGAAAGGAATTTTATTAGGATCTGTACCACCAGCTCCACCTTCTGGACTATAAAAATGATCATCTCCTGTATCTATAGCACCACCATCCATGGTTTTTCTATGTTTGAATTCAACAAAATTGCGAGATGCAATGGCGTTGCTGCTTCTATTCTCTTCCTCCTAATTAAGGAACTTTTTTCTCTTCTCTTCTCTTCGTAAGCTGCATAATCTCTTTGGTATTTTTCCAAAGCTTTGTCATGCATCTCTTTTTCAAATAAAACTTCTTTCGAATCATTCCCTGACAAATACTTTGCAAGGTATGACCCTCCGACAAAGGTTGTGGCATTAATAACCGCTCCGCCCACCATCATCGCTACTGCTGAAACCATCCTCAGATTCAGATTCAGATTTTATATCTTCCTCTTCCTATTCTTCTAAATTGTTTTTACAAAAACGGTCCTTGATATATTTATTCACAGTCATGGTACTAGCAAGAAACCAAACTAGTGTCGTATAGGGAAAGATGAAAGAGTTTGGAATTTTCAAATCATTCACAATCACTTTACCAGCACCGAAAATCCCAGCCACAATCCCAAGTATGACCATAGAGTCGACAACGTTTTTGGAGAACTCTTTCATTATAAGTTTTTAGGTAATATCTTCTGATTCTCTAAATAAATTTTCAAAGCCATGGATCCAGAAAGAACCCCAGTGAACTTGGCATAATTCATCACATTCGAACTTGGACCACCAAGAAAGTTTTCTTTAAGCATCTTTTTCGCGACGAATCCAACGCCGGCTGTGATACCCATCAACACTTCAGCATCGGTGACGACTTTGACAAGTTTATTCTCTTCTTTACCTGAAATGTTTTAGGTAAGGATGAACGTTCCTTTTAAGGTCTTTTTTCAATTGTCTTTGTTCATATCTTCGACATTCTTTTTTCCATCGCAGGATTTTTTTGTGTACACTTTTACTTTTGGGGTATAGCTTTTCCCAGTGGATAGGTTCAGCCATTTTACTGCATAACTATTTTTGATGTTTTTATAGGTGTTACCTCTGGGGTATTGGGTGGAGGTGGTGAAGGAGCCATCACGGTAGTATCATCACGATATCGCAAGAACAGGTTGTAGGCTGTAACCCCCAAGACCTATAGCAATAGATTGTACAGGCCATCCTCCAGAAGATTTCGCAGCATTTTCAGCTTCATCTTTCTTCTCTCTCTCATAAGCTGCCTTCATCTTCTTGTTATAATCTGCAAGCTTCTTACCTGCAACCACTTTCTTCGGATCTTTTTCCTTCTTGGGAGCTTGTGCTTCTAGCTCAGAAGAGACTTTGGTGATTTGTTCAACAGGCTCTTCAGACATCTTTTACATTTACTATACCAAACCTTTAAGACACTACTTACGTTATGTAAATAGTGATGTTGCAAGCTCACTTGTGCTAATTGAATTTAAAAACATCATCACTTTCTGGGACTTTTAATACATCCTCTTCCTTTTCTTCAACAGGAGCAAGCATTCTCCTGCTAGGCACAGCACTCTCCAACACACCTGGAGTAAAAATCATCTCATGGGCCTTCAAACAGATTGAAGCTCCATAACTGTTCCTCCCATGCGCACCCCAGAAAATACCATCCCATTTTACAACGAGTTGGCAAGATCCATGAACGCCCATGCACTTCCACGGAGAAAGTTTCTTGTCACCAGGTCCATAGATCATAGTGTCACATTGGATCTTTTTCCCTTTGCCTTTGGTAAGGAGTTTGATGTAAGCTCGCATTGGCTTGTTGTAGTCGATGAACTTTTCACCTGCTTTATTGGTTGATTTTGTGTGGTCATATATAGGTTTGACCGCATAAGACCAATCATTTTCCTTCTTGGCAGTCAAATAGGAGCTGTAGGTTGGAGCAGGTACCTTTCTAGCTTCAGCGAAATTATTGAGTGCGTCATCCGTGATGTTGGTCATCTTATCAAACACGCGTTGTGTCGCCTTCTCCGCTTTATTAGGATTACCTACTGTTTTTATTGATGTCATCGGATAACAAATTTGAAATCCTTCAAGTTTGTTATCTGTTTGCTTTTCTTTTGTGAGGTCAAAAGGACATATACCGTTTACTCCCCATAAATTCTGCTCCGCCAATTCGAAGTAGATGGGGAGTTTACTGTCGTTTTCACCTTGTACATACACATTCGAAGTTTGTCCACTCAACAGTGGAGCCACCCTTCGTAAATGTATGTTTTTCAGGCTCATCGACAATGACCTTTTTCCAGTCAAATTTTTCAAAAAGTTGTACGAAGATTTCTTGGTTTTACATGTTTTGTATATTGAGGTGTTGTCTTTAACTCGACATGTGAATTGGAAATGTCAATTTTTCAACTAGAGGTTAACTATAAAGTGTACTCAGGTCACTGCTTAGGTCGCCTAAGTAGTGTGCCCAAACTTCTGCTCAAACGTGCCTAGACGCTTGCTCAAACGTGCTTAGTCCCCTGCTCAATAGCTGACACAATAGGTTCTACAGGTTCTTCAGTTTCTGTTGAGCGTTCGTTGGGTTTTCCTAGACTGATATGCTTAGCAAGTATGAAAAACCTTATAGCAATTGCTACAAGTCTTCCTGCATTCAAAGCAAGGTAACCTGCAAACCCAGAGAGTTCACGTGTCACCAAGTCATTCTTTTTGAGATCTTTGGCTGCTTCATCAACGTCATCTATAGGTAAAACATAGGCTGCAGCTTGAGCACCTACATCAATGATTGCATCTGTGAGATTACCTGTGGCACGTTTCCCCAAAACGGCTTGATACCTCAAAAAGTATTTTTCAACGTTCTTGTCTGAGAGTCTTTTGACATCTCCCAAAGAGAAGTTCTCACCAATCCAATCCTTGGTAGTTCCAAGCGTTGCAAGATAAGCGAGAGACTCTCGCTTGGCTTCAATGTCAGGAACCTCTTTGGGTGGTTCGTTGACATAATCGTAGATAACTGAGTCTAACATCTTTGAAAGATAGGATACCTCACCTTTAAATGGATACAGCGGGAACTACTAGGTAAAGATGAAACGGATATCTCAGACAGAAACAGATTCTTCAATATCTCTCTGATTTCAAAATTTCCACAAACTTCTTTCGTGTGTCAGCGTCCAAGTTTCTCCTCCGTAATCTTCAAAGAGGGTTTTTGTTCCAATTTGTGATGGGTCGTGGAAGGCGACTACACATGCCACATTTTCGCGGAAAGGTTTTGCTATGGATGTTAGTTGTTGTGTTAGAACCCAAACAGACAAACTTTCATGTCTCCCAGAGAAGGCGAGATTGATAAACTTGTTCGAGCGTTTATTCAAGTCTGTGGATACAGCACAATCATCCAAAACCAACAAAGTGTTTGTGCCAGAAAACAAAGTCGCACAATGTTCTAGAAGGTCGTTGATCTCGTCACAATTACTTGCGTCTGGAGAGACCACCAATAACCGCGGGTCATTTTCACCGAATCCACGGTAGGTTTTATTCTTTGCGTAGGTTGGACAAATCAAAACAATGTAATCGAAAACATCTTTGAATGGGCCAAGAAGTTGCTTGATGGGATATTGTGTTTTGCGCAGTTTGTTAGTCCTGTGATGATACAATGAAAGAGTGTTTTGTCGCGGACTTCTTGCATCTAGACCCTTTTAAATTTGATGGAGTATGCTTTTAAATTTGCGTGAAAAAAAGTGGAATTTTCCTATTGCTAACTTTCATAATTTTTAGCCACCATGGACAAAATTTTCGACTCTAAAGAAATCTATGAGTTTTTTCAAAATTCTTTCGGAGACGAGCAACCAGGTTTTGATAAATGCAAGCATCTATATACCTATATAGACGAGAACGGGTTGCGTGTTTGCCCCGAGTACGGTCTTTAGTTTGATACTACAGATTTCAAATGTGAGTGTAATTGGTACAACCAAGATCGAAGCCGATGTAATGGTAGTGCCCGGAAGGTGTTTGAAGCTCACCATGTTGAAATCTCGCCCATGATGATGGATGTCATAGAGAACAAATACCAACATATTAATTCGGGCATAAACTTGTATAATAAAAGTCAAAACGACAAGCCATTCCATTTTTTGATGTTTAATAATATTTCGGCTGTCATCCGACAACCATCTTCAGATAATGTGAAGTAATACAATACATGTAAATTTATCTAATTTAACAGCGTCAAGGGAATAGATTGACCTTGTTCATTTAGTGTTGCTTTTTGTTCTTTAATAAACAATGCTTCAGAAAACTTTCTTTTCTTATAATTGTTAAGACCGTCATTTAAAACTAAAAATTGCTCAATATTTACAGGGGGGTGTCCTGTTTTAAGTGCATGTTTCCATAATGATGAGGATTTATCTCCTGCGTTATGATCTCTTATTCGTTCTTGTAATCTTCTGCCCGTTTCTCCAACGTAAAACTCACCACATCCATCATGTCCGCACGTAACTTTATAAACCAAACCATGTCTGTGTTCTTTTCTTGTAATATCTTTTGTGTGAAAACGTGACGCACGTTTCTGTGTATTGTATGTAAAACATGTCTTAACTTCTCGTGTAGTGTTATTTTCAACTATATGTTTTAGATTACGTATCAGACGATTCCCACTTTGGCCTTTATATGGTAGATTCAAGTATAATATTTCTTTCCCTTCATTTGCATTTATTTCCTCTTCATTTTCTTGTTCGTTAGATTTACTGTATTGTTCCTTTACTTCTTGAATAACTTTATCAATAAACCAGATTGGATATCCATTCTCACTGTGGAAAACCCGCTTTTGGTGTCCCAGCTCAGTCTTGAGATATTGTTCATTTTAACAGATTTTAAAGGCGCGTCTTACCAGTCCTTTAAGAGTTGATCTTTTCCACTTAATTGGTGCTTGTTTTTCCCAATGTATGTATAGGTCGTTATGCGTTTCTGTTCTATAGAGAGAAAGTGTTTTGTGTGGACCCTCCACACAAAATAAAATTGAATGCTGGTGGAGGGAACTCCTAGAGAGACTTCAAGCAGCCGTTGTCTTCTCTTGCAGAAAATGGCAATTACGACCCTACTGATATGATAGATAGGTAATGTGCAAGCAATTTTCATATAGCAAATTTATTTGCATTTTATGTATACACAGTTGTTCTAATTTAATTGCACCTCCTATTTAAGTGCCAACCAACTGAATAATTTTGTGCCTTACAAAAAAATAGTAATTTTTTTTCTGGTGGTAAGTCTTTGAGGGAATTTTTAATTGTTTTGCACCTAATAAATTTAATGAAATTATGTCTGTAATTACTGTGGAAATTTATGAGTTTTTTGTAACATTCACCTAATACAGGGTTAGAGTGAGATAGATGTGTCCTCCAGTTTATGTCCTAATCTGAAGAGACAAGGCAGCGAGAGATGAAAAGTTTTGCTCCAGCATTATAATCTACTCAGGATTTGGAATCAGACCCTTCAAACTACAATTCCAACCCCTAACAATTGGGATATCATATTCACTTTTACATATTTGTCTGATTTTTTAAAAGCAATACAAAGTTCTTCAAAAACCTCACAACCTTACCATTGAATTTTTTTATCTTTTTTCTTTTCAGAAATTTATTAGCTTTTGTTTACATTCCTGTTCTGCAAAGAGAATTAGATATTTTTAGAAAGACTATTTGGAATAACCATAGGATGCGCAAGCAAAAGAACAAGGAGCTTCAGACAGGTTTACCAGAGCACGTATACCGATGCCCAGAGCGATATGGAGGTGAAAAGTTTGGCATCCCTTTGAAGGAGGAGGATTTGTTAGAAATGGCTCAGTATTCGGAGGTATTTGTTGATACAGATGATTATCTGGAGGTAAACTTTTGCCAAGAATGTGAGAGACACATTCCCGACACTGGTGACATCAAACCAGCTGATGCTGCCACTGCTTATTTATATCTGCGGTCAAATTTTGATAAAAATAGGTTGTAAAAGATACTGGTGATCAATTTGTTGTACAGCTGTATTTATTGTAATGAAATTAGATTAATTGTAAGAGGTATTTTTTCTTTAAAATAATAATTACCTAATCTTCTTTGCAGCTGGACTAAGCCCAAGTTATCTGGGGTTTAGTTTAGTTGCAACTGCTGAAATGGAGGCTATAGGTTCCATGGAATTTCATATTTTTATAAGGGATATAAAGTTAGTTTGCTTTACATATCCATGAAAGGGGAGTGCAGGTTAATGGTCGTGGAGCTTAAATGGGAATAACTACGGTACCCAGTAAAACAACAACAATATTGTATAGCTTTAATAATTCTGACACAGCAACAAAGTTTCAACAAAGATTTCTTGTTTTATGTGTGCATGTATCACCATACTATAATTTACTGAATGAAGAAAATAATTGTTTTTTTTTAAAAAATGATTGTTAATTATTGTCATAATAAAACAATGCTATTTATATGTTTAACTATAAACAAGATTAGTCTCTTTGTTACTTTGGATCCTACTTTCTCTAATGTTAATAAAATAAACACGAACAAGTAGCTAGGCAAAATATCTAGAGTGAAGGCATTAAACCTGTCATAAAGGTTTTTCTCTAATACATAGAGTTTATAGTCCTTTCGTGAATTTATGAAATTCTCTCTGATTGATAAAACTAATCGAAAATGCGAATCACGTGAACTGACGAAAACGTCTACTCGGCTCAATGTGATTTTGCTGGCAGTAAATCTTGTATTTATAACAGATCGCAATATTTATTGCAAATATGCTTTTTTACAAATTCCTCAATTGCTATGGTTGACAAGTTACCTATACAAAAAAGAATTGAGTCATCTGTGTCATCCTTTAAGGTGTGTGATGCTGTTTCGGGGTCACACAGTTGAAATCTAACACCCTGAATGTCAACCACCAGTAGCTGCTCTTTGGTAACAGCATACATGTAACGCACAAATGCTTCCATTTCATGCCGAGTTCATCTCCAATTTCGCCGTAGATCTCCCCAGTATTGTTTATGTGTTTCACAAACGTTCCCCCTAAATACCTCTCGAGCGTGACTACTTCTTCATTTACTTTGCCAAAGTACAGCTTATTGTAAGTAAATGTGTCGCCAAATTCTTCAGGGACATCCAGCGACATCTTCAAAGCCAAATTACGCGCTAGGGCATTCATTTGTACATCTTTCGTGTATGAGCTTCAACTGTACCAAATAGTCGTTCTATGTCGGTGATCTGATCTCTTTTAACCTTTTTCAAAACGTTTTTCTTTAGATGGAAGCCCAGATATAACTGAAGCTTTATAGGCGTCACGGAAAGACCCACTAGCAAACGGCTTCCTGTCTACGGAAACTCACACATCGAAAGCAGGGAACCATCTTTTATCTTGGAGATCAAATTCTTCAACAGTCACGGTGGCTGTGTCATTCGGCGAAATCAGCTTCCTAATATTTAGTGAGGAGCTCAATGGCACAGAAGCAGGTACCTTTGAAGGTTCTTGTCGACTGTATGTTGACGTTTGTTGACATTTTACGGGGCTTGACTTGATGACTTCTGATCCGTTGCAACTCTCGCTCGACCTTGCAACAAAACGAATATGAAGCTAAAATATCGGTGAATGAAGGCCCTCTTTCACCGTCGAGTATATCACAATCCATATCAGTGATGTTGAAGTGCTTCTTACACTCTTTCTTAATGTTTTCACGAGTAGCCTCGCATCCTAAATGAATCATCGTTAGCGGCCCTATACGTGCGTACTTCTGCCACTTTCCCTCAACTGACGACGAGAGGCGCTGAACGGTAATTAATGTACTCTCGTTTTTCGGCGCTACCATCGTCTTCTTTTCCTTGACGTTTATTGGAAGCCTCTAGCTTAAATGCCTCCCACTTTGTATTTCTTTTACGCTTAGACATTTTTTTTAGCGCTCAGAGCGAAATCTAGCACGTGGTATAATTGCTATGTATGGACGCATGCAAATCACAATGTATGCTCGAATAGCATCTTGGTCTATGGCATTGTTAGGCGACGAACTTGATTTGATTCGTTTTTGACGAGAACAACAAAAAACACTTAGTTTGAAAGATAATAGAAAATGAAATAAACCGAAATGAAGTCATTATAATCAGAATGAAATAATAATAAAAAATAAAATTAAGAGGACTCGAAGTAAACAAATAAAAGATAAATGAGTTACAATTAAAATCTACCAATATTCAACAAAATATGCTATGGCGTTAATAGGCCACCGTACTTGTATCTGGCCTTTGAAGTACTCTCTTGCATTTAGATGCAATAATTTTGGTTTTCCTGTGTTCAAACCACTTTTCACTTTCACTTTGATTTTTTGTTGCTTTGCTTATATGTTTTTTTTTGCTCCCACAAAAAAATTTGACTTAATTCTTTTAGCTTTTGCATGTATTTCTTCCAAGGACATTGGTTGTTTCTTTAAGGGTGAGACAATTGAACTACTTGGACATAGTGGCTCTTTTGATGAAATAGTGTAAAATCCACATTTAGACTTTCTCAAGAGATTTCTTGAAGCAAGGTCCGATTTGCATTTCGTGCGTTTTAATTGCTCTTTGCCAAAAATTTTTTTACTGAAATCAATCTCATATACTGACAGTGGCTCAAAGCTTTCGTTTTTGTGGTTGATTCCAAGTCATCAATCTATCTGTGCAGGTAAGAAATTCTTTACTACGACCAAGTCTAATGTACTCTTCAAGAGCAAAGCATAAAGCTTCCAAACGTTTACATGATGCAAGTGATGGTTTACCAGCTGGACAAGGATTACAGTTTCCATATGTTAGATCACCAGAACTGTCTATTGTCATTTGGATCTTATATTTTATAAATTGTGTTTACCAATAGATTATTACATGTTAATTGCATATCACAAACAGGCAAGTCCGCGAGCAAGTGAGAAATATGATACAAAAAATGAGTGATAAAAAAAAGATATCAAGTTAAAATAAAGTATGAACATTTTATAATTAATTGTTTATTACATAATAATTATTTAGAATTATTTAGGTTAGATACAACATACAAGCACGAAAAAGATTCACGAACAATATATCACCAATGTGAAAAGGATCAACTTCCAAAGTTAATTTCAAGAAAGTTAAAAAAATTTGAATTAAAAAGCAAAAAGTAAACACAGTGGCGAATATAGAAAAACATCCACCACTATGTATATATCAAACAAGCTGAATAACTAGTTGAGCAAGGAATTGCTATTTGTAACATTTTGAAATCGAAGTGAAATGGGAAGTCATTTTGTTTTTCTGCTGCTCGGAGGTGAGTAGTACTTACCTAATCACCTCCAAGCTGGCCAATTAGCGTGAGCGAAAATTATTATTCATTTATGTGGTATATACTAATAAATAATATAAGATGTTACTGGAACTACTGGTATAATAACTATTAACATATTTATAATATACATATATATACTGGTACTGCTTAACAAAGTTATAATATGGAAAATACATATTCATATAACATTTTACAGTGGAACATATATTATAAATAAAATTATATAATATTATAATATACTTAAAGTCTCCAAAGTAAATTTTTAAATGTGTGATGATTTACATGGAAAGAGAAAATATCTTTGCAAAAGTTTCAACTGAACTCCTGCAAGAAGTATTTTATGTACAGTACAGTTCTATAATGCTGTCTATGAAGCCAGAGGAAAAGGACAAATCAGTCCACCTTTAAGGCATGTTGACAAATGGACTCGCATTCGAGGTACATCAAATTGTGGTGGGATATTTGTGTCCAGAGTGTAAACCAGGGTTGTTGCAAGTGGAAAAAACATTCAATCAATCTCGAAGAAAATAAAAAGAAGTATCGGTATTCTATCAAAAACCCGTTATTATGTAAATTTTGAAATTCTGATAAGTTTGTACTATTCAATAGTATATCCACTTTTAACATATGGTCTTTTAACATATGGTCTTGTCAGCTGGGGTAACACTTACCCTACAAACATGAAGCCCTTATTTGCATTACCAAAAAGAGCACTAAGAATTATAACTTTTTCACCATTTGACAAAGATTCCAGTCTATTATTGAAGCTGACGAAAATACTTAAGTTCTTTGACCTCATTAAATTTCAAACAAGTATATTCATGTATAAATTTCATAATAATCAACTACCAACAGTGTTTTTGCTAACTATTTTTACAAAACCGCCATGAAACATAGTTATGAAACAAGACTCTCCACAAAGAAAGCTTACGCAATTCCAGAAGCTAGAACTAATTACGGTATATTAAATATAAAATTTAGTGGAGCAAAACTATGGAATTCACTTAATATAGAAATATACACTTCATATAAAATCATTTAAAACAACTTTCAAAGAGAAATTTTTCTCAACTTATTAAATTAATCGTATTAAATTGTTTCAGATCATCGTTTATTATATTTATTCACTATATTACTGTTTTTATTATTAATATTGTTATTGTTATTGTTGTAATTATCATTTTTGTTATTAGTTCCTTGAAATAACCGATTAAAAAACTTTGTAAACAAAAATAGTTTACAGGTTGGCTGGCTTGTTTAGCCCTTATGGTTATTCCAGCCAACCAGCACCTATCAATTTATTAACAGCACTATATCTAAAGATGAAATTCGTAATTTAACTTGAATAACGTCGTCGTTGTTGTTGTTATATTAGAATGACATCCCCATCAACTTTGTCAAAATTCAAGTACACACCAAGATTTGCCCATTGAAATCCCTGTAAAGCTGGATAGACTAGACTTATCGTAAAAGTACTCGAGCAATTTATATAATAGTATTTTCTACCTATCCAGTAGGAGATGCTATTAAATCAAAGTGATGTGCAGATAATGTAGCATTTACCCCATATTTGTCAACATCAACATTCTGTTCTCATTCCCAAGTAGACTATGTCAGAATCATCATCATGAAAAGAAGTGTAAGGTTCCTTGGATCCACTTGAGCAACCTTCATTATGACAATGCGGACCTAACCAAGTTTTAGGAACAGTAGTAGAGAGACAGGCCAAATGAAAAACTGAGATTGGGCACTCTGGATTAGAACATGATATTGTTGGTTCATCAGAAGTTCTCTTGCAATAGCAATCACAAGCACCAGAAATAGAACCAAGCTCTTTCTTTAAATCCATCTTTCATGTGTACTATCTGCCAAGGACTTATGGTAAAACACAGTTTCTCCAAAAAAATTGATAACTTTGTCAGCTTAGTTGCCCAGTGTTCAGTATTGGGTTAAATGCTTTCCTGGACAATCTTTGAACCACTTGGCGATGAAGCATGAACAAAGTTGGCATGTTCTCTCTTCAGTACAAACTTCTCACCATCTGGTTGGGGACATGATTTTTTTCCACAATATGTTTCAAAGTCAAGTCCTTCAATACAGTAAGGGCACTTAACTTCACCACAACGGAGGCCACAACAGTCACATTCACACAGAAAGTCTGGGTAGCATGAAGGAAAGGAGATTCAGGGACGATGAAAGTTCCACATCTATTTACTTGAAAGTTTACGTGTTTCTGCTTCATGTACGTGGTGTATGCTTCGATTGCCATATCCTCATGCTTGCAACTATGGATTCTTGCCTCTGTGCTTAAACGAAACACATGGGGATAACAGATCGAGTTAAGGGGTGTATAAATAGGAAGATTGTAGACTCATAGACTCCGTTCACAGACAAATCAGATATATTCAAGAATATTACTCAAATAATCCGCTCTAAAACTCACACATACATTTTCTTCGATCAGTCGCATGAAAGAGTACAATTCTGCTGGGGGTCTTAGGTGATGTCACGGCTCCTGTCACTCAATGTCTGCCGGAAGTTATTTTGGCTTCCGGTTTTCTACAGGGGGATTACAGTCAAAAATTGGTCAAATTTGAACTCATTTTCAAAATATTGCTGTAAATTCCTAAATCAAAGATAATAGTCATGTCATATATGTATGGAAAAGTTATACATCAGAGTATAATAATATAATATCATTTTTAATATTCAATGAATTCTGTATTAATAATTAACCTTAATATTTTAAAGTACCGAAATAATGTAAGCCTGCTGCCCCACTGTCTCAAATGGTTAAACACATTTTTTCTAACCATTGATTATTTTTATAAAAAGAAAGGATTACAAACTAAACGATCCAGATTTTCAAATTTATGACTACTCAACCATATTTCCTGAAAAAATGAAGTGAAAATATTAAATTCTCTTGAAGTTATAAAATGGGGCAGTAGTGTATATCCGGAATTCGCATATTTCAGAAAATAGTGATTAAAGTTTAACAAAGTGATTTAAATGAGAAAATTCCTATATTATTGAAACCTTAAACATATTTTTAAAATTACTTCTTTGTTGAAATCGGATGGTATTTGGTTTTTTTGCACGTCTCTCTTTCTTGTGCTTCTCAGATTCCAGATTGCAACAACATTCACTCTCCTAACATCTTTTCTGATGCTTGCAGATGCAGTTTGCATTCCAGCAGGAATATCAGCTAGCTCCATAATTCTGTGCTTAGCAGTAGCTCCTGACGAAAACTGTAAAATAGCGGGTATGGCAGCAATCTTAACTCTCTTCCTACCAAACCACTTTTGCTTAGGACATCTTAACCAAATTAAAGATATGATGCAATCATTTTGGTTTTTGAGTGTGACCAGGTAAACAATGTTCTAGCAAAACATCATTTGAAAGTTTGTCGTACACTTGCTTCAAAAAGTGGCACGACTTCTAATTTTTTTTTTCACTCTTTTGCTCATTTTGTGAGCTCTTGACAATTTTCACTGTCGAAAGGAGCTAAAATGGCGGCTACAACGCTCGCACGGTTAGGGATTTTACATTTGTTTATTTTTCGCATTTATGGGCTGAGGTTCTAGAACGTGACGCACTAACTTATTCGGGACAGAACTTGGCTACAACGAGACTTTGATCGTTTTGGGTTTGTTGCATGGCATAATTTTAAGTATACGCCAGTTAAAGAGAATACTGAGATCTCGTGGTCTTGGAAGGAGAACGGCTAATCGCAGCGATCCACGACAGGTTTGTCGGGCTATTGAAGAAGAGCTACGTGGCAGTGGCAGTAAATAATAATAATAAATAGTTTAAAAAAATGTAATGACATCTCCCTTTAAGGGGCTTTTCAGTATCATATATTAAAAATCCTCTCTCCCAGTTAAGAATCCCAATTGGTAGGAGGCCAACCAGTTGGCTATTTACAAAGCGTGGTGAATCTGCCCCTAGTATCACCGAGGACAAATCCATTCAGTAGTCCAAGTCGGGGATTCGGGTCTCCCGCATTCAAATCCCCAACTCTGACCACTGAGCCATGCTGCCTCCTGGATACAGGCAGATGAAACAGAGGCTTGTTATTAACTAAGGACTTAATTTGGACAAGGAAACAGCGAGGGAAATGTTAAAGATACTAGATCCCGATGGTGTTGCTGAGAGATCTCAACATAGGCTCCAGTACGCAACATGCTCCGATTCACCTTTTTCATACAATTCAAACTTCAAGGCCGTTTTATTTCCCCAAACCTCTGAGCCAAGTTAGAATGTTAACATATCGGAATTGGCCCATTTTCTCTAGCTACTCCATTGTCTGTTTCACAATTTTAAAGTAATTTTTTATTTTGAGCATTTTCCATAGACTTTATTGAAATTTTTCCCACGCATGATTAATAATGCACAAAATTATTTACTCAATTTCACGATAAAGAAGAAAGTTGAGCCGACAGAAAAAGTTGCGTTACAAAGGCGCTGTCTACAGAATATTTAAAATATTGTGTATGACGTATATAAATGCATTCGAATAGTTAAGCATTATCTTATAAATCGTTAATTGTGACACAACTTTTTCGCCTGTTCGAACACCTCTTTTGTCGATCATTTGAAAACCTTCCAATGAATCAATTCCGGAAATAAAATTTCGGATTTGAATTGTTTGAACCAATTGTCGAGCACACGTGGTAATCTTTTCCAAAAAATATATCAAGACGTTTTAAGAGTTTTCAAAAATGTTTCGAAAATTACCGAAATATGTTAACAGGAGTGGTCATAGGAAAAAATATTGTTCCTGGAATTGCGATGAAGAAACTCTAAAAAACTTTCACGGCGCCGAAAGATAAGTTAAATACACATTTTGGCATTATTACTTGTGCCAGCAGCGAAGCGCGGCACAAGTTTAGGTTTGCCCCGTGTTTTTTTTTTTTTTTTTATTTGGGTCGAGGTTTTAAGCCCCTTTATGTAATACTTTATATACTGGACAGCGGTGGT
>JAOBBB020003086.1:0-16404 GCA_025331005.2 Zoanthus gigantus | reverse complement strand
ATATAAAATACTAAAATAATAAAAACTACTACTATATAAAAATACTAAAATATTAAAAATTACAACTATATAAAAATACTAAAAACTACTACTTTATAAAAAAACGAAATTAAGGATTAAAATGTGACGAAGCTAATTGTTCATTGAGATATTTTCGGCGCATGGCATTCTTAAAACATTTTAGATTCGCCTCTTGCAGTTACTATAAAATTTCCGTTTCGCAAATTTTATCACATTTTTTGCTTTGTTGCGCGCTAATTTGTACGTTTCCCAGTCCTCGAGACAATCTAGAAATAGGCCAACCCATCCGTATGCAATCTGAAGGAGGCAAATGGCGACGAGGGATCTGCGATGCTACAGTGGCACCACGGTCCTATGTCATGGAGGTTAACGGTGATCTATATTGGAGAAAGAGAAGACATATAGTTCCTAAGAGTACCAGCATTGTACAGACTCCTGAAGATACTGAAGGCTTAAAAGGCATAAAACAGAAGTTCCCAGAGTCGTCACCAAGTTTGGAAGAACATTGTTTACCTCCAGGACAAGAAGTATCGGAAAGTCCAAACTTGGAGACCTGTAAAACACCGGTGAAAGCTGGAGCCACACCTGGAGAGCACCCCTCGCAACCTGAAGCACAGTTGTACCGCGCATGACAGCCTGCAGTGGAAAGGTGATAAAACTACCCAGCAGGTTCATATCCTCTATATAAAAGCCTGAACATTAAATTTTGTGTTATAAAGAACAGTTATGTTAATATTTCTGAAACTTTTTGGATTTGAGAACATTCGCTTGTTTTTTGTTAAAAGGGAAGATGTTACGATAGTGGTCAGCGGCATACCGCATTGCGCGGGGACTGAAAATAGAACTAATATGGTGGACTAGAATGTGAGCAGCCATGATCTACATCATTACAGTCTCCAGAGATTAAAATGTTACCTACAGGCCAGGGAAACAGTTGTATGTAGCCTTGTCCAGAGCTTTTCTCAGACAACAGCCCAGAATATGCAGATTTTCAAGTCTTTGCACTCCAGGAGAAAGAATTGAGTCCCTTCCACATGAGCAGTTGAAAATTACCTAGGCTTCAGCAAGCGACAGGCAGGATCGACTTCTCCAAACTCTGAAGACGTCAGTCCTAACAGGAAAGCCAGAGCAGAGAGAGAGAGATTATCAGCCCACCTAAGAACATATTGGCACTACAGAGAAGAACTAACACTTTCCAATGGTCTCTTGTTCAGGAATGACTGCGAAAATGGACCGCAGTACAACTGTCAGGAATTTATAAATTTTTCAAGGGAGTGGGAATTCCAACATGTTACATCATCACCCGCACACCCTAAGTGGAATGGAAAATCAGAAACCACAGTTCAATTTACCAAGCGATTCTTGGAGAAAGCATTGAAAGAAATGGAGATCCCTGGCAAGCATTACTAGACCAGCGGAATATTTCCACCGAAGGTGTCAATGCTAGACCAGTAAAGCGATTAATAATGTTCAGGTGAATTCGTACACTTCTACAAGTGTCCATAAATCTCCTCTCTGGAAGTGGCAGAAGATGAAAAGCAAAAGGCAAAAGAAAAAAGAGCGAAGACCTAAAATGACAGAATAGCAAAGAGATTACCAGATTTAGACATCATCATCATCATTTTATTTATTTTGTTCATATAATTACAATACATAAAACAAGAAATGTAAGTGATAGAAACCGACGTTTCCGTGCATCTAGCGCCATTATCAAGGTTACATAATTAATGATAAAAAGCGGTTTTGAAACGGGCTAAGTTGAAACAATTTCCATAACAAGAATACCAAGCTAATTACTTAAACACTTTAGGACGAAGAGAATCAGACTGTACATTCAATGCTGGTTTGAGATCTTGAATACACAGCATTTCATTAACATTCACAAATTAAATTTGTTCGTGCATTTCCTGATGACATTGAAACGTGCTAAGAATTTTTTAAAAACAGCAGTGTTATGTTCTTTACCGTAATGATTATAGATGACGCCTTTTGACGGTGACTTTCAACGTGTGTGTGAAGGTACAGTATTTAGCTATCAATATTGCTTGACTGGGCTTTACAAATGAAATCGAGTATTCCGCGCTGTAATTGTCTTTGCCTATAAATACAACAGCTTTTTAACAAATACTTCTATTTGGCTCACCAGTTTTTGTAATGTTGGTGGTACTTTCCAAAATGGCTGTAGATCGTCAGCTTCTATAAAGCTATAAAACAAACAACGTATTAGCAATACTGAATAACACGTGTTTCACTTACAACTGATATTTCGAAAAAGAGCTGGAAACGCTGGAAAGAAACGGGGTGTTAGAAAGAAATCTGGATTTTAGTGTAAATTTGTTTTCAAATATGAGATATAACTTCTAACACACATTCATATTGAACCGTTTTCAAAGTGCGCTTATTTTTTAAAAAGCTTATTGTAGCTGTTCCTCATAACAATAACGACTTTATTGAGGTGTCGAGTTTTATTTCGCTAGTCAAAGGACTACTAATTTGGGACACCATCTTTACCACTCTAAGGCTGACGGAGACCTTTAACATGACAGACAAACACACACATGAACTCCGAGGGCCTACAGTTTAACGTCCTTATCCGAGATCATTTTTCTCATCTTCACAAAATACCAACTACCTATCATTATCAACAACAAAACCTCCTTAATGCGGTCTCCCCAGTTAGTTGGGTTTCGATTGATTTGATTGATTCAAAGAAATGGCACTATTCAACAAGGTAAAAAATATAATTTTGTCAGGCAAGTTTTTGCGCGTTAACAGGCTTCTATGGGAACAAAATTGAATATCTTGGTCATTTTTCTTTTAACATGGTTTTTGTTGCCATTACAATTGACTGGATTACCTTAATGTCCATTTTAGTGTCTTCAAAATACTCACTAGCATTACTTTGCTATCTAAATATGGTGATAAGCATTTAAGTCGCATCCCTAAAAGTGTTTCCCTATTATTTATTATCTTCTGAGGGAACCTGAGCCTGAATGTAGATATACCATGCTGATAAAGCCTAAAAAACTAAAACAGCTGTCCATGGATGCAAACAACCAGGCGAACTTTTTTTTCACTTTAGACTTAAGGGGTAATGCCTTCTACCAGCATGACCTTAGTTCTCATTTTAGTGCCTTCATGTTAGCAGCTAGCAAGATGTGCTATCTACAATTGATGATTATCTTAAAGCCATATCCTACTAGCATTACGCTTTCCCAATTACTAATTATCTTCTGTGAAAACTTGAGCCTGAACGCTAGCGCTGTTTTGCTAATGAGGCCTAAAAAGTATGAAACTGCTGTCCATGGCTGCT
The DNA here is from genome assembly GCA_025331005.2 of Zoanthus gigantus. Taxonomy (NCBI): domain Eukaryota; kingdom Metazoa; phylum Cnidaria; class Anthozoa; order Zoantharia; family Zoanthidae; genus Zoanthus; species Zoanthus gigantus. Next base: position 13,070 of record JAOBBB020003086.1, on the reverse strand, counting down.
AACATTCAGACTCACTACTTTTTGAGTTAGACTGCCGTGGCCTTAGTGCCCAATTTAGTGACTTCATGTTAGCTACAAGAAATAATGTGCTATCTGTACTTGATGTGTAAAAAAACTGAAAATTCGTAAAACCAATCATACAACCTGTCAGGCTTGTCCATTGAGCTGTCAGCCAGAGCTGTCAACACTTGGACGGCCTCACGTGAAAGCATTCCATGTTCAAACTGCTTCCAGTAGCTAATTTTTTGTGCCTTGATAACGCGTATGCGACCATCGTTGGACATATCCTTAAACTCTTTGGCCGAGGGTTCGTTGGGGACACTTGTTGCACAGTTAGGACACGTGCTATGGCGGATGAGAACTGGCGTCTCTTCTTCTTGCTTTGACGGAAAAAAAAAAAAATTGTTTTATGTAATTTACCGTTAGAGGATACAAGATTCTCATAATGCTTTGGACATTTTAAAAACTTATCTTAAAAGTCAATGGATGCACACAAGAATTTTCAAAATCTTAAACACTTGTTAACTCTAATCAGCTCATTTCACTGAAAACGGTTGAATAAACAATAAAATCGTCTCAAAGCAGAGATGGCAGCACATAACATGACAAGACAAACATTTATTATCTAAAAATATTGGTCACATTTCATGCAACAATTTACGTTTTCAAGGAGCTTTATACAAGCCCACAAATAAGGAAGATACGGCAGATTGCGAGAGAGTCAATTTTTAGCCTTAGACACAATTCATGCATAAATTACTACACAGAAGACACTTCAGAACACCAGGCTTACACTCCAAGTTAGTACTAATTTATGTAACGCAATTCACGTTACAGATTACGTCAATGCAATTCAAATCGCCCTAGCAATTTAAAATGTTTGAGGTAAACACAAACTCTATTATCAGATTATCCGGTTGCAAAGAGGTCTGGTACATAATATATTGTTTGTCACTCGAACATTGGTTGTGTGTTAATAAAGGGTTAGTTACTGGATGTGAGTGGTTTGTTTACAAATACACCCTCAGGCTGGCGATATAATGAACGAGTATTTTGAATAATGCACGATACGAAGGGAAGCGAAGCAGAGTGCATTAAGCATAATTTCGAGTTCATTATATGGCCATCAAGAGGGTGTATTTGTAAACAAACTATATGAACTGAAACTAACTAACCCTTTTAATATGAAATCTGAGTTCACACCGCATTGCTATGTGCGACTTAAGGAACTTGGAGCAAAAGTTTGAACAAACAAAAATCTTTAAATTAAATAAGTACATAATTAAAATGGCATATTTACTTAAAAGTTCAAATAGAATAAATTAGAAATCACAAAAAGCTGTACACGGAGAAAGATTAAAAAATAGAACTTGTAAAAATTAACGCGAAGATAATCTTCAGGAGCAAGTAGCGAAGCATTCACTGAAATTTGTCAAAAGCTGAAATGAAATCGTAAAAGAAATGTAGCAAATACCTTGTTTTTGAATTTATCAGCATGTCCTTTGGGAAGTAAGTTCAATGTTGTAATAAAACATTAGAAGAACTCAACCAGTATTTGAAGTGTTTTCACACGTTGTCATCCCAGATTTAGTACCGACAAAAAATCGCCATCTTGAAGTTATCTTGTCAAATTAAATCAATAATATGCATATTTTCGCTCCCAAGTGTTCACCAGCATAAAACAAACCAATTTCAATGATTGTAAATCCGGTATTCAGTAAATCTGACAAAGAGTTGAATTCCATTTTAAATAATCAAACAGAAAAACTGATCAAAAATGTCGCAAACTGGTTCATAAGAAACCCAAACTTGTCTAAAAGGCGGGAAAATTGCTGGACGTGCGCCAAAAAGCCCACCAAATTAAATAACTTGAGTGTATACTCTGATAAATGACAACTTTTGCTGGAGTAAAAGCTCAATAAAAATAATTTTGATTCATACGTTCAGTGGTTTGAATTTATTTATAGCTATGGTTAAACCAAGAAACAAAAGTTAAAGTTCATAACAGCACGGTCTTGGCGGTTAGTGACAGATAAACCGAAATTGGGCGCGGATGTGCTACAGTGAACGAAGATTGCTTATTAATTTACGTTACCCCGTAACCCCGTAACCCCATAACCCCGCAAAAATCCCTAAAACTGTCAACACCGCCAGATTAAGTTCACGAGGTTATTAAGTTCATTAAGTTCATAAGGTCAGTAAGTTCATAAGGTCATTTAGTTCATAAGGTCATTAAGTTCATGAGTTCATTAAGTTAAGAGGAAAATAAGTTCATGAGATCAAACTTTGAGTAATAGAGAATAAGGATAAAAATCTTTTTTGTGAATCATTACAAATTCATCTTTGGGTACAGTGTATCTTAGTACTAGAAATCAAACTAATAAATAGTTTTACAAAATTAATGGATAAGTTTTACATCGTAGAGAGAAGAATTTTCGAACTGACGTTTTGGACTGTAGTCCTTCGTCGGAGTAAATGCGTGAGAGATAAACAAAGCTCTAGGTGGTTATATAGTGATGCAAAGCAAGATAACGCAGTGAGATAGGTACGTAAAAACAAAAGGAAAAATAATAGAGATGTGTGAGAAAAAAATGTTAAGGCGACAAAAAGGATCCGGGACACAGAAGGTTAACAGAAAGTGAAACTTTCATTTATTCCGTGGATATTAAGAGTGCCCAAGCGTTAATTAGTCGCACTTTTTTAGTTTTGCGACAATCGTTATCGCCGTTGATGATAGATAGACCGAATTCAACAAAATTAGAAATAGAAGGATTAGAAGAATTAAAATGGCGAGAGACAGGTTTAGATAGAAAGTTCTTACGTATGTCATAAAGATGATTTCTGATGCAATCGCCTAAGCGACTGCCAGTTTCCCCGATGTGTAACTTGTTGCAATTAGAGCATGGAATGCAATAAATAATACTAGATGTTGTGCAATTGAAATGATCGGTAATGTTAAGAGTAGACTTGGGGCCCTTAACAGAGGTACATGAAACAACAAAAGGAGAAGTTAGACATCATTTGCGGGAACAACGAAAAATGCCAGGTTCTTTATGGGAAGGCAGTGTTTCTTTAACCAAAAAAGTGCGAAAATTGCGATCTTTCTTAAAAGAAAAAAGCAGGCGTTAACTAAATATTAGAAGTTCTAGAGTCTGAATTAAGTAAATTAAAATTGCAATTAACAATGGGTTTAATTAAGTTTTTGACGAGGTGAAAAGTTATGGTAAACCATAACGTGTTTTCAGTGTTTGCTTATGACTGCGGTTTTAACTCCAACGCAGTAATAGTATTAAAGAGTATCAGCGCATGCTCACCTCTCCTTCGTATTCCATATATGGATTGAGAACAACACAAAACCTTTCAGCTAAAGCCCAGTCCGCGTCTGCAAGGAATCTGTCTGATTTAAGCATCTTCAGAGTTCGTTCATTGCTCTCCCTTACTCTTTTAACACCGTTGGCCATAGCAATCTTCTTGGAATCAGAGATTTCACTCATGCCCAGTTTTTCCAGCAATTTTTTCATGGTGGTTGCGTTAAGCAGCAGGGTAAACATCACAATCCCGGCAGTGTGGATCAGTAACTGCAAGCAATACGTGGATCATGTAATCATTGTTACAAACTTAAGATAGACATACCAAAAACCATTTCACTGAAGCCACAGGACGTCGCTTCCTGATAAAAAATTTCAGCAAAAAAAGCTGATAAAATACTTTAAACCAGGATGCAAATTCTACACCGCCAATGGGGCTGGTTGGGGCACACACTGCGAAAACTACTGGACAACGTCACCAGATTACTAGCATTGAATTGGAATCCGCTGGGTAAAACAAACAGGGGACGACATAAAGCCACATGGCGCAGATCAACGGAGCAAGAACACAAGTCGAGGGAAAAATCTTGAAGAGAACTCGAAAAACTAGCAAGAAACAAAAGGAGGTGGAGATTACTTGTGCGTGACCTATGCGTCACATAGCGCTGATTGGTTGATGATGATAATGAATAACAATGCATGTAGCGCTGAATGGTTGATGATGATAATGAATAACAATGCATGTAGCGCTGAATGGTTGATGATGATAATGAATAACAATGCATGTCTTCGTTCATGACGTAACTAGTTTCCAACAAGCGGTTTTCGCCAAGTTCGAAATGGCAATATCTATTTTATAAGAATATACAAACTTCCTCGACTAATATGAAAACAGAAGCACCTCGAAGAGAATAAGTCATCTTTTTTGTCATGGGCTCAATAAATTTCATGATCAGTGGAGTTGCTTTTCTTAATCATTTTGTTATATCATTGCTTATCTGCATCTCGGTTGTTTCAAACAACTCGATTATTCCCTGATATGTTAAATTTTTTCTTATTAAATAATAAATATACAACCTCACAATCGTTTTGCCGAATTATACTCTTCTACTCGATAAAATAAGGAAATAAATCCCACATTACGCTGTGAACTAATTTGGAAAGCATCTTACCTTTCCGCCAACCTCTGGGTGATCTATGGCAACCTGTAAAGCTAGTGCCAGGCCTACGGCTCCGCGTAGACCGCCCCACATAATCACTACACCATTCTGCCAATTAAGACCGTACCCAATCCGCACAAGTACAGGGCTGAAGGCGATCAAAACCAAGGCCCTGAAAAAACGTTGAATTAGGAATTCCTGTTGAACTCGAGTTTTATGGAGTTCATGTGTTGTGGATTCCAATTAAAACCTAATTAAGCACAACTATATTTAAGGACGTACAAATAGGCCAAAAATTACGAGGCAATAAAAAGGTAGGCAGAGTAAAGGCATTGGAGATAGAACTTGCAAGAGCTGTATAAACAAAAGAGTTGAAATATAAAAATAAGAGACAACAAACTCAACTATAAGCAGATAGGTAGGTAGACAGACAGACAGATAGATAGACCTTCCTACCTCAAGTATAGATAGCACAGCTAACTTGAAGCTACTTATTTGGGCACTATGGCCACATTGGTAGCAGGCGTTTCACCTTGAAACTATCATAAAAAATGGTAGTTTCGAAACAGTTGTTTCGGCCATGAGACCTGATGCCATGCTGATGAGGCATAAAAAGGCCGTGTCCATGGCTGCTAGCAATCAGGCTCACTACTTTTTATGGTAGTTTCAAGGGGTAAAGCCAGCTACCAACGTGGCCATAGTGTCCAATATAGTGGCTTCAAGTTAGCTACTAGGACGTTTGTGCCATCTATACTTGAGGTAGAAAGTTAGACAAAAAACTGTCGGATATAAATTGTCTACCTTATAACAGTAACTCCGAGGTAGTCAACGATTATTAAAAATGGATCATTGTCTTCCAAAATCGTCAAGGCTTTCTCCATGATTACTACTCCAACCATTATGAAAATTAAAGTATTTGCAAGATACGCAAGCATCTCCCAGAATCTGAAAAGATAAATAAAATGTATTCTTAAGCTTAATACAAACCATGTGTGGATCCAGGACTAAGAACAACAACAACAACATCAATTTAACCTCTTTTCTGTAAGTCAGACTTGCATAGTGCCATACTTATCTAATTTGGGTACCATTTTCTAAAACAAACTTTATGAGCTAAAAATGCTTGGAATTCGGAATTCTTAAAATTGTGAATCTAAAAATATTAATATCTTTTGGTCAGAGGTACAAATATACACATATATACATACATACGTGCATAAAGTGATATTCCAATACATAAGATACGTAGGCATATACACAGGACTCTTGGAACTATGAGGCTGAAAAATCTAATCTGTTATTAATTTTAACTAATTGACAAATATACTATTATAAAACGACCGTCTTCTTGTAATATGACTTCGGCAACAATTTTACTACCCAGTAAAACTAAGTGAGATGAAAACAACAGAAATCAGAATGATGTAAAAGTGGCAAAGATCAAGACAAGGACAATACAGAGTTAAATGGTATAGAAGATTCAAACCCTTGTAACTTATATCCACCAAAACATACTGCAGTATTCAAATTTCTCGTTCATTGTATGGCTATCACGTTCGTCTATTTGTAAAAAAAACATGAACTAAAACGATCTCTACCTCCACTTAGTATGCAATCTGGGTTCGATGAATTTCACGGAGCAATACATGAGTTTACGAGCTTGAAGCAAGAATTTTTTATTAATGAATAAGGGACCGTTCAGAATTTAGGCCAACCGAGGCATAAATATTGAACGGCCCCAAAGTACATAATTGTAATGGCGTGTGTATGAATAACGGCGAACTTGGTTGGCACAATTGGTAAGATCTCTGCTTTCTATCCACAAGGTCCCCAGTTTGATTCCCAGCTCTACCCAGAATTGAATATTTGTACGACCTTCTTTTCCGCCTAAGCTAACTCAGCTTTCTATCCTTTCGGGGTAGGTAAGTGATTACCAGTAACTGCTGGGAAGGTAACCTACGATGGATTAGTGTTTTGTCCTGGGAGAGTCAAAAATTTTTATCCTTTTAACACTACAGAAACCGGAGAAAAGCGCCGGCTCCTTGGGCCACTTGGCTTGTAAAGGATTTAGCTTTAGCTTTAGTTAGTGCATGTTTAAAGCTTAAAGCATTAAACTTTCATAGATTCGTTCCTACACAAACTGGTAATAAACTTTGCGCTTTTTGGGATTGAGCTATTTATATCCCTGAAGTTTCGTCTTCTCGTACTTTTACAAATCTTGCAGTCTTGGTCATTCTCAATAAAACACAATTTTCATGCGTTGTTGTAATTAGAGCACACTTGAAGATGTTGACGACACGTAATGCAAAATCACTTGAGCGCGCAGACTTTGGACAGTGAACCAAGGTTGCATATCATTCAAGGTTAATGAATGTAGCAGCATGAATAGGTTATTTGGGATGCTTTCCTAGTTTTAATATAGGAAAACTGCTAATGCGGACGCCACAGGGATTATGTAATTACAAGAGTTACTTATGATATAATCAAACTTACTACATATGACCCTCCAATATACTTTAGATTATCGTCGCTCTCAAGGTTGCCTTGTTCATTGAGAGTGAGACCTCACTGAAAAGATACAGTGTACGGTATGTAGTGGACTAAAAACACTTGATACACTGAAAACAAAAGCTCTACCGTGTTAAGACAGTCAAAACAAAACCAACCTGTATTCCCCTCATTAATATGAGCATATCCGTACCAAATGGCAAGGTTAACACGGCTTTAAAAGGAGCATGCGCGTGTCATCACCTTTACGCTGGTTTTCCTATGGAGGGTCACATATTATATTGTGGATGATATCAAGTAATACTCCCAACTTTATGATGTTATTGCCAAGTATCAGTACGCGTGCGCAGAACTTGTTACCTGTGTAAAAAGGTTTCTACTTCAGGGCTGATGCTAGTCTTCTGTTGGTTGATCTCAATACCCAGCATAACTACAGCCAGCACACCGGATATTCCCAGCACCTCCTCTCCGAAGTAAAACGTGAGATAAGTTGCAGCCAGTGTAATGGTGATCTCTACCATTGCGTCATTGAACACGTGCTGTAGCCAAAACACGGTTACCTTGCCAACCACCAGACCAAAGACGAACCCTCCAAGAGCCACACGGGGAAAATACAGGCCTATTTCCACCGCTGGCAGAAACGGAAAAAGTACTTTAAGAACTCAAATAGGATCGGTAAACATCGGTATTAAATCATAGATTCGGGCTCAATCGTTCGAAAGTCGGTCAGCGTTAACATTTGAATGACGTAAATTTTAGAATAATCCTTAAAAGCGGATGTTTGTTTACCTTTTCGCCCTCATTAGCATATGTGTGCCAGTTTCTAATAAGGTTACAAAAACTGAATCACTGTACATTGAGTGTTTTATAAAATAAACTTCTTGTGAAAATATGAGAGCGATAAGCGAAACATTGTTCATTAGATTTCATGTAGATTTTACAGAGAATTCATGGCTCATTAACGGGTTTTGCCAATTTTTTTTTTACAGCTGTTTTGAGTATTTTGGAATTACGATATCTTTTTAGAAACTGCTTGCATAGAGTCAAATATTTCATTCCTTTGTTAGCTCCACAAGCTTTCTTAAGCTTTATACTAAAACCGTATTTATCTTTGTTCGTTCGCTACCTAAAGTTGTATGCAAATGAAGCAGATTGGAAACAATGACGTCAGAAAAAATTCACCTATAAAATTTCACGACTTTTTATATAACAAACCCGTTTAAAAGCGACTGTACTCGATTTAAGGTAATTACTTTAAGCAACTCCAGTACTGGTGCATTTTTGGCATGTATTCATTCGTTTGACTATGTAAAAATGATCGAGGATTTAAGCAACTTCAATTCTAATTTTGGCAAAAAAACTGAAGCAACCCAAGTTCTGATCAAAAACTCGTGCATTCTATAACCAATATCAATGAAATCTAACTAATTTTGATCACCGGCTAATATTGTTTTTTGAGAAACTGCTACTAGTATGATTTGCTTTGTTAAAGCTGACTCAATAAGAAACTGAACGAGTGATGTAATTACCTCTAAGTTTACATGTTAGATGAAGTGTGGAAGCTGCAAACGTTGAGAAACAGTTCATATATGTAAAGAGGTAGAATGATGTAAGGGTCGAATATTGACGAGCCAGTAGTAATAAGTGAGAAACGAAGGATAATTCTACTAATTAGCTCATAATGCTAGTAGGAACTAAAGTACCAGGCCAAACTAAAAATAAAAAGGGTCTAGTGCAAAAACAACGTAAGTGACTTTGTACGAAATGCTAAATTCTCCCAAGGATTATGAAGAGATAATATAGAGGTAATGTAGGGAGAGATGAAAACTTGATCAAAATTCACTTATGCCATTTTTGTCTAGTGCGAAAACAACGTGACTTTGTATGAAATGCTAAATCTCCAAAAGCTATAAAGAGATAATAGGGATAATCTAGTGAGAGTTGAAACCTTCATCAACATTCACTTATACCTTTTTTGCACCAGACCCTTCAATTTCTGATTTTTTCTTTTTATTGGAGCCACTGTCATTCGCTATTCCGCTACTTTGCTTGTTTTGAAAACTATGTCAAGGGAATCTCAAAAGATGCACAACTGGTATAGAAAACGTCGGATCAATATTTTGAATATATCTGAAAAGAAGGCCAACCAATCAGCTTACACGTTCTAACTCTTCCATTTAAGGTATTCAACAGTATTACACACGACACCGGGAAATTTGAACAGAAATAACACATATTAAGCACTTCCCTTCCTTTTGCATCAAATTCTGAGCAATATTACTCAAACTAAAATATTCATACCTGTCATTGTAGAGAATGAAAGGTTGTAAAATATCTTATACAGGACAATAGCCATGCCGTCATTCAATAGAGACTCTCCTTCAATGATCGTTGACAGCTGTTTTGGTGTACCTTGGAAGTATGAACAAACTTCACTGCTCAAAAAGTTGGTGTCATTGAAGTGCTATATGTTTTATCTATAGTAACACAATTATTTCAGCATCTTCTGGACTAAGTGTTTTTAACATTTGCATGTAAAAGCTAGAAAATAGAGTCGTTTTGTCTAGAATAAGGGTAAATAAGAAATACCTGCCGGGGGTGACTAACCCACAGAGGCTATAGAGTAGATCGAGGCTACAAAATATCTAGGTCCACTATCTACGCCAAAAAAAGTGTTGTGCTATGATTACTCTGCTTGTAAGTTCAGCAGATGTTCGGTCAGCAATGCAAAGAGGGAAAAAGGTTGCGGTTTTGGATAATCGTCTACGACCAAGTGATATTACATGACGTATACAGGAAATGTGAAGGGCAGCTAGGAATACTTGTTGTTTACCAGTTTATTCCAATTTATTCAAGTTGTGGATAAAAAAAGTCATTAGTTAATTCAAACAACCTTACGAACTAACTTACTGGTTGTATGAGTTGATTTTGACAGCTTTACACATTGTTACCTCGGAAGGTGTGTAAAATGGAAGAATTTTTTTTGCACTTAATTTTGAAAATTAGAAATCTCCTCTTCCAACGATAAACACTACTATTAATTGTCACTGCTGCTTACTGATATAAATGTACACAAGGTTATTTTAACACCAAAAATCTTCAGTTACACACAAGACTGGCTTCCAACACTGTTGTGTAGGCCTGATAATATAAAAATTATTACACAGATATGAGTGTTTTACTGTAAAATACGCCACTCGTAGATTTCATATAGATTTCATATTTTAATAGTATTACTACATACGCGATACGAGTGACATATATTTTCCATATCCTTACTAGTGAAGATATCGCTATTTTTCTACTCGAAGATAAACTTTATATGTTCGCGTGCAATATCCTCTATATATTTGCTAATTTTGGGGGAAGACAAATCACCTTATATTTTTCTCCGAGAAGAGGCTGTATCAAAGCTCAGCTCCATTGTACCCAAAACTACGTTTTAAATACCCTTCGACTGTACTCGCAGGAAATAAACTAGTCTTATATACCACAATAACTAGTTGTTAGTTTCGGCTACTTACAAGTTCTTCCAATTTAAAGTTCTCAATAAGAATAGTACTACTATTATAACTACAGACTATTCTCTCTGATAATGAAAAGAGAGGGAAAAGACAAAGGAGGGGTTGTTACTCACCCAAATCGTTCAGCAGCGCCACCACAGCTACTGGATCCGTAGCACTGATAACTGCACCAAACAAAAGCGCTTCAAACCAAGTCCAGTTGTATGTGAATACCATCTTAGCCATTGTACCACTAAGACCAGTAGCCACAACAAGACCAAATATAGCCAAGATCAGAATTTGGGAGAACATGCGATAAAAGATGTGAACGTCCATCGCGAATGCAGACTCAAAAAGAAGAACGGGAAGAAACGAAGTTAAAATCAGATGAGGATCTTCAGTTGCCATCTTGGTGTACCTTGCCACAGTAAATAAGATGATATAAACATTTTTAGCTGATTGCATTGCTTGTGATATCTTGCAACGTCAATACAGGAATTTTTTATAAGAACCAGTAAGTTTCGCGGAGGCTCATTGTTCTTAATCTTTTGACTGCTTCAGCCTCAATATGTTCTTATTTCGGTGAGCGGTTTGAAATAATGATAAAGCATAAAAAACAATGCTGATCGTCTGTATTTTGAGGAAATCTCTGTACACCTATCTAAGATTACTGACCACAATGCATTTTGTCATCTCTCGCCATCCTCGCCGATCGTAGGAGAAACTTTTAATATTTCATGGGACAATAGTAGATATAATAATAAATGGGAAATGGTGCTTCTGTGTTTTTACTGTGCACACTGCGAACGTAAGATTCAGTAAAGTTTTAATTAGAAACATTTTCACTTTTTTTCATCCTCAGCCTGAGCTTGTTCCTAAATTGTTCTTATCTTAATTTTCGGCCAATCTGAGCCTCATTGTTCTTGTAAACTTGTTCTTGTGAAAAAAGCGTTTAGCCTTGCACACTTCCCAGATCATTCCATACAATGCAACGTGGCTTAAAACTAAAAGCTTTTTCTTTATTTGAAAGTGTTTAAACCTTCTTTCCTTGTTTAAAGGGATTTAGTTTAGGATGGTTAGTATCTTCAACAATGGTTTCATAAAGGTTTTTTGTATGTGACTCTATAAAGGAACTATGAAACTTGGACGGTACTTAACTGCAGCTCAACGAAGCTAATAGCAAATTAAAAGAATTAAAAAAATCACATGAGCATTTAAGCCCCTCACCTATAAAGCTTTCAAATATATACCGATCAAATTAGCCAGTACAAAAAATACCATAATACTCTTTGTTTGTCTACCCAAAATTTTGCATAAACATTGTTTCTAGTTTCTTTCGGGATCATTGTAAGTCCCACGAGAAAATATAAACAATGATTTTGGGTAGACAAACAAAGAGTATTATGGTATTTTTTGTACTGGCTAATTGACTGCAAACATGTTGCTTTTAGATTAAATATCAAACCATTTACCTGTTGAAAGTGAAATGATGGTAGTATGGAGAGAAAACATACACTTACTTCTTGACGTTAGGATAGGTACCGGAAATAGCACCAAAACACATTCCAAGTACAATCAAGACAACGGTGTAAGGGATTGGCCATCCTTTCATTACTTGACGTACAATGGCTGACATAAAAGAAAACAGTATCACAGATTTACAACCAATAGATAGACAGTAGATAATATAATAGGTACGTCGAAGACTATTCCCAACTGTTGTTATTTATTACATAGATATGAGTGTTTTACTGTAAAATACGCCACTTGTGATTTCATATGAAACTCCATCCGGGATACGAGTGAGATATTTTCCATATCCTTTATTTTTCCTTTGTTTTCTAGTTTTTTTTAAAATTTTTCTAAACACTTATATCTATGTAATAAAAAGAAAATTATACTTAGGTTTGAAAAAATTATTTTTTCCACTCGAAGATAAACTTCATATGTTCGCGCCACCGTGTAATTTTCCTTTTATTTTCTTATTTATTTTTTATTTCTCTAAACAAATATATGCATAAATATGGTAAAGTGATCTCATTAAACTTAACTGTTATCTCGTTATTACCATCATGATTACTCTCGGGTCCCGAATAATCGATTCCCACCCCCCGATTAAAACGTTTGGGAACTTTCTCTACTCAGGACATTTTTTTAATTTCTGATGCATTTTTTCCATCGAGACAATTTAAAAGTGAATCAAGTTTAAATAAACCAGTAAGCTGGCCCATATAAGACATGAGTTTGTATGTGTTATTCTAGACATTTTTCCACCTAAAATATTTTTATTACAACCACCCCTACTATTATATTTAGCCAAAGATTCTAACACCCTCCCGTTTATTTGGGACCTTAAGGTACCTCACAAGTATGGATAGCCCTTGCGTGCTAGAACTAAGTACTTGCAGCCACTACAACCAGCAAACGCCGCCTGGTTAGCCCAGTTGGTAAGGCGCCAGTCTGCTGTGCAGGAGGTCTCGGGTTCGATTCCCGGCCAGACCACCACTCAGGGTCATAATTGAGGAGAAAGTGCTGCCTTTGCTTTAACATCTGCAAATGGTTAGACTTTCGCGTCTTCTCGGATAAGGACG
>JAOBBB020002986.1:0-16408 GCA_025331005.2 Zoanthus gigantus | reverse complement strand
ATGGTGCCTGGCATTGATGTCATTTTGCATTTCTGTTAGAGCTGACTTCAAACTTGCAATTTTGTCCTTTGCTTTCAGTATATCTATTTCTTTCCTTTGTAGTTTACTGTGAGTGGCTTAATTAAATCCAAAATGTGTCTGATAACAACAAGTGAAATGACGAAAGGGAAAGTGACAGACTTACAATCTAGATACATCTTTACTGCTGCTGGCATTCCAGTTTCCAAGTGTTGTATTCTCATTTACCTACACATCCCTTTCTAAGTGAATGTCTTCTAGTAAAGAAACAAGTGGTAATAGAATTTCCGCAATTCTGTCCATACCCTCAATTCTTGAGATCCATCTTGTCCTGCACATATCAATTAAAGCACGGTGGTTATTAGGCAGCAGTTCTCTAATTTTGGCTAGTAAACATTGCTCTCGTTTAGGTGAATTGTCAATAAAGTTGGAAAGCTCACATCTAGCATCGTTCCTCACAAGTGGCAAAGAACAAGTATCAGCAACACAAAGATTTAGGCGATGATTCATACAATGTACATAAATTTCTTTCTCGTGTTCTGCAATGATCAGGGAAAAAGCCCCATTTAGTTGCCCAGCCATACTTCCTGCACCATCATAACATTGTCCACGAGAGTCAGCCATAAGTAAGCCCAAATCTGTGACAGCACTTAGTATGCGCTCTTTGATTGCCGCTCCAGCTGTTCCTGCCTCACACATGTAAAAGCCAATGAACTCCTCTCTGATTGTTTTGGTAGAATCCACTAATCTGATTACTACCGAAATATGTTCTTTATTCGATACATCTGCCGGTTCGTCCGCCAAAATTGAAAAATACTTGTATTCCTTCATTTCACGCGACAAATTGTTAATAATGTACTTCCCAACTGTTGTTATTTGGTTTTGTATAGTTTTAGATATGTAAGTCGCATTTCTTGGTGCGGTTTGGAGATGTTCTTGTAAATTCCGATCGCCACTCTCAACTCAAAAAGCTAGTAATGCCTGGAAATTACCTTGTAGATTTTCATTAGTTGGTTTGTCTCTTCGCCCTCTCAAAGCGATATTTGTTGCGACCACATAATATTATAGTTTTCAACAAAGATGACATGATTGCTCTGGTTTTTGCGATTTGCTGTCGCAGCACAGTGTGTTCAGCTGCTGATCAACTGGAACAATTTCGTTTCTCATTGTTCTCAAGAAATTGTTCATTGCAATAACTGATGAATTATGCATATGACATTTTCCGTTTGAATGGTTCAAAAAGTGACTCGTAGCCGTCGTCCAGAATGTTAACGGTGACTTAACTAACTTGTCCAGTGTTGTCGTGATTCGACCACATTCCCTTCCAAAGACAACACATGGCAAATAAAATGTTCCATCAAGGTATTTAGAATAAATTAGCCATGAAAATTACTCTAGCCAAGCTGGATTAAATTTTCGACATTTTCTGAAACCTTCCTTTGATTTGGGGAATTGAAGTTGGGGATCGCGGACTGGACTCCACACATTCTCGATGAATTCTTGTTTTCTTTGAGCTTAGGAAAAACTAATATCGTTAAACACAACACCAATATCAAAAGGAGAACAGTCCTCCTTTCGAAAGACAGGTTCTCCGCGAGGAATTTCGTTTATACTCATCGCTATTTTCTTAGTATCTCAGCAAAATAGAGAAGGCCGATAAAAATGATTTTAAGCTATTTATACGACTTGGGTACTAGCCGGGCAGTGCCCAAAAATACTCCAGCCAATAGGAAGCCAGCAAAGGCTGATGCCCAAACATTGCCAGCCAATAGAAAACGAGCCGGGTAGCGCCAAAAAAAAACATTAGGACTGATGAGGTTGTGCGTAAAAGAGAAATATTCTAACAAACAACACAATACAAATTAAAAAGAAGATATTTCTTCATTGTTTGACAAATTGAGATTTACAATGACTTAAGGAATACAATTAAACTAGCGGTATTAAAGCATTTCTAGTTCTAAAACTTTTGGTATGTGGAGCGTGATATACAGTGTTATTTTAGTGTTTGCTTTTTAAAAAATTTTATGGTTTTGATTACAGTACTTGGACCGCAGTATAAACAGCCTTTCTTTGGTATTTGCTTTTTAAAATAATTTTAGTTTATATTTTAGAACTGGGAACGCGGTAAACAGCGTTTCTTTGGTATATGGTTTTTTAAATAATTTTGATTTAGATTTTGGAACTGACAATGTGGTAAACACTGTGTTTCTTCTGCTTTACATTTGGTGTTTCAATTTTTTTCAAAGTCATTTCTGGTTTAAGTTTCTGACTAATGAAAACGCAATACATGATTTATGCTGCTATTTAACATTGATCAAAGAAATTATTAAACTGTTCATGAATAACTTAACAGATATACAGCAAAAAAAGTGATTTAAAACTAATAAATAGAATAATAAACTCAACGTTATATTAATAATGATGATAAAGGAGAAAACTCGGAAAAAGTCCGAGCCCAAGATGGGATGATAATTAAATTTTAAAACAGGATCTGATCTTTTAGATGTATCACATAGAATTCCATGAAAGAATAAAAACGCCGTTTACCGTTTGCAAATATCTGCATTAGTTCTGGAGATATCTAAGTTTAAAAAATGTGTAATATACGCAGATAAGACGCCTGATGACTCCTCATACGCTCAACCCAATTTTATATCAAGAATATAAATAGTCAATTTGCAGCACGGACCAATGAAACTTGTTATGCTAATAGAACTACAAGAAACACACATGCGGCTATAATATTTATGTTCCCATGGCAACTCACTATTTTCCAGTCCTCCACCCTCTTGATTTCAATATGTTAGTGATTTTCAGCTCGCAAAACATGAAATGAGGCTACAAACTTATATGCTTGCTGGATCACGCCTATGAGGCACCATTTACAAATATCAAAATGAAATGCCAAAGGTGGCCAGAAATGCCTAAACTATTGGGGAGGTCTGGAACCCAATATGTTGCCATGGTAACAAATCTGTTAAGTTTATATTGTGGAGCACGACTAATAGAATCTTATAGCAAAGAATAAATTATTTTTGATACAATATGGCTGAGATATCTTCTTTTGTCATATCAGATCAAAATTATGACGTCATAACTAGGCTAATTTGCATATTTTAAAAACTTGAATATCTCTAGAACGAATAGAGATATTTGAAAATAGTAAAGAGCATTTTTCTTCTCATGCAGACTACTTGTTTATGTTTTAAAATGGCTTCGATTTTTGTCATAGTGCCACTTTAAAAAGTGGACGTGTATATTGATATAAAGTCAGTAGGGCAATTATACTTTAAAACTTTTAAACCTGACAAGAGTACATCAAAGGGGTTTTGTATTATAAAAATATCATCTCTCTTATTATTCAAAAAATTAAATAACTCACCATTTCGCCCAATTTTCCATTTGATCATGTGTATTTGGTCTAAGTAAATGACCTTCTTTTTGCAGTAAAGTAGAAGTGTGTCTCAGTGTTGTGACTAAGGGGATGTCATATTTCGGGCCCTTCTCGCAGTTGCTAAACTTTATTGCATACAGAATTGCATTGGCGTAGTTGGCGATCGTCGCGGTGTTTAACATTCGTTCTTTCTAGAATTAATAAAACGTAGTTCTTTTAAAAAAAAAATAACATTACGTTATATATATTCATGCAAGTATTGACAAAATTAAATGTAAAAACAGAACAAAACAGATAAATTGATGGAAGGAAAAAAGCTTTCGAGCTTGTTGCCTTTTGCTGTAAGGCGTGTGCCGCGAATACTGGTTTTTGCGGTTTTAACCATTGTTATTTTAAAGTTGTTCATATTCTGCTCACTTGGTGGGTGGCGCCACCTGAATTGCACGCAATTTAGGTATGCTTTTCATGAACAATAATTGCATTTTTACTATATATTCAATTTTCAGTAGCATTCTGGTTTAGAGATTTATAAAAGACTATGATGTTTGTTCATGCATGTTTTCCCCCCATTAATATACTGCCATTAGTTCCAACCTTTCTACTGACATCTTAATTTGTAAGTTAAGAAAATACTACCAATTAACTACTTGTAAATTCTAAAATTTTCTTGTAGGAGCTATTAATTCTAGTGTACAACAATTAGCTTAACTGCTAACAAAAAGAAAACATTTTCTTACACGCAGATGATCTAAAAAGTTTTCAATTAATCTTTCGTCTTAGAAGTTTTGGGGGTTGGTTGTTACATTTTTGTTTCGGCTCCAAAACAGATATACTGGGCCCTTAGGCCCAGCATAAAAAGGTTTGATCATCAAGAGAGCAAGTTATTCACAATAGGAAGTCAGTTTAAACTTATTTAGAATTTTATAATCAATAAACCTTTAGCTCTTTTTTTGATTTTGTATGAGAATGGCGAAGTATTAATTTAACATTTTCTTTACTTTTGGATGGAGAAGTTCTAATTGGGTTCTCGACCTTCATTGAACTTGAACATCTCTTGCCATAACTTGTTTGTCAAACACCCCAAGAACCTTCTGACTATCCCGCCCCACAAAGGCAATATTCTCTTCGGGTTTGTTGAGAAGAAACCAAACTTTGATATTTCTGGCTGCTGCTTTTCCTTTCTTCAAGTGCTTCGTTTAAGCTGACAAAAATCCGTTAAGGTAACAATATAACAACCTAGAGTGTTTTTGTAGGTGTTTGAAAATAATAATCAGTCACTGCAGAACTCCTTCATTTTAAGCATAATTCTAAATACAGTCTGTGTATAAATAAGTTTCTGCTCTCGCGCTCTAAATGTAAAACGCTTTCCAAACATATTTTACGAGATCGTAGAATAGCCAAGAAACTTAAAGCTATGAAAAAACTCATCATATTCATCATGAATTAAACAACATAGATGCATTTAAAATCACGCGAAATCAACATTTGGAGTTGATCAACAGTATCGTGAGCTAAGCCTATTGATATTGAAAATGAAGGTGTTATAGAGTGAAAAGGTAATAAAATGAATTTGGTTTTACAATCTGTGATGATTCTGTTTTAAACGAAATGTAATGATAAAAATCATAATAAATAATAATAAAAAATAAAAGAATTGTTTGTATTGAAAACTTTTGTCAAATTATTGAGGGCCGACACGTTTTCACCTATACTCTGCCCGACAATTGGTATTTCAAGAAAGTTTTAAAAGGAGAACAATGTTTTAGTTTACCTGTTGTTTAAAGTTGTGTATGAGTAAAGTGTTAATGAACTAATACACGTTATATCTTGATAGTTTTCAGATTAAAAGCTATAGTCATAGACTGCTGCCACTCAAAGTAGAAATTCCATTATAAGTCATTTGAGGTTGAAAACTAACTAAAAATGAGTAAAAGTTCAACCTTTGGCTTTGGGACCACATCCAGTACCTCAAAAACAAAGAATTTTGATAAAGTTACTTTTAAAGTTTTAAATGCCACCGCAGTTTCGCTAGCAAGAAAATACGTTATTTTTGTTGTGAGATATGCAGGGGCTGTAAAGAAAATTGTTCTCAGAGTTTCAATTTTTTTGAGTTTCAATTTTTTTGAGTTGTTTGAGCTTGAGGCTTGTATAGCTTTCAAGTAGCTTACAGGAGGTTTATTCAATGATGATGTATAATATAGCTAATAGGAGTAACATTTCCCATCTTCACTTTAACTATTTTTTGATCATTGTTTTGTTTAAGCTTCCTGAATAGTTGCAAGTAACATAGTTTGCTTTTTTCTGCTGGATACGTTTTATTATCTCTTTGGCTCAAATTGTGTAACATAATTTGAAATATTGCTGCCCAATTTTCTGAGTTTGTTCAAATTTTATTTTTCTACAGTAAATTAAAACTGCAATTTTTTTGGCCTTTTTGGTTTGACTGCATTTTCAATAAGTTTGAGTTACAATATCATTTCAACAATGGGAAGCAATAAGTCTTATGCATACATGTGTTAATTGCATTACGCAAAATGTCTCTGTAGGAGATGGGAATGAAATTAACATGTTTTTCTCCTTTATATTCGCACAGAACAGTGACCTTAACTCCGCTGGTAAGGGCTTGTGGTGTCTCATGAATTCAACTATCTTACAGGTTTCTGCTTCTGATGGAAGTTTGTCGTGTTGGGACTTACCAGTAGGGTTTCGAGATAGATGGATCTTGGAAGTTTTTGGTCGTCTGCTGTTGTTGTAGTTGTAAGATCAGTTGCCCCGGTGCGGTTTTGAGGCAACTGCACTCCATCCATTTGACGAAAACTTCATTTCAAGTTATATTGCTTACGTCTGGTAAGCAGTGTTGTATGTTAGCCGTAAATGTAATGTCTTTAAAGTTTCGTTGATTCACTGTTACTAAGTTGCTTGTAAGTTGATGTTATGATCCTTCATTGTCATTGTGTTGAAGAAGAACGCATTTCCAGTACCAAGTGTGGCTAGAGAGTTAATACAAAGTGAAAGGGAATAAAGAAAAGTGTTTTAAGGTTTTCTGTAATCACTTGGCATGCAGTTAGTACATCACTCGCTTATTATATTCCACAGTGCTCAGCAATAACTAATTAATTGACTATTGTTACCATGGTAACCAAAACAAAACTTCAACATCACTTCATACGGGATTTTCATTTTTTTTAAATTTTGATAAAATTAATATTGAATATATATAATTTAAATATTATTGAAAATACTTTAAAGCACCATTTTTACAAAAGGCTGAAACTGAAACGAAGTACAACAATGTATTTAGCATTTTTGTAAAAATTTTTGCTGTTTCGAAGAAAATACTAGGTTTAATGACTTGCTGTGATGATGCCATCAATACTGAGATCATCTAATTAAGGTCAAACAGTGTGACCTTAATGAAGGTACACTTGGACCAAAGCTTTTGGCAATTAACCAATCTACAATTTTGAGGGCACAAAATTCAAGGGCCAGGAGTTTGCTCACCTTCCCCGTTTTCATATAGTTGTGTATTTCAGGGTTAATTAAGATTTTGTTATCAAATTCTCGCTGTATTTAGTTGTTAAGTAGGTAGCAAAAATAGCAGACAAGATGTTTGGGGCTTAAGGATTCTCTGAGCTCTGACTGAACAGAGAAATCTGTTTTTTAACATCACAATTTACTGTGAGTACTTGCAAATGTTAGATTTTAAGGGGTTACTGGCTCCAAACATAGCAGGAAAAGGAAACTAAATAATATCTTTATGATGCACTCATTTACCTTCTGATTTGAGAGATTTTGTTAGCTTAGCATTGTAGCAAAGTTAACACCGTAACGGACTTTCACAGTCAATAATTTAGCGGGTAATAACTCCTTTCGTCACACTGCAATACTTCTTTTCTTTAATACAGTAACTCTGCCATTGAAACTACCACTCCAGCGATTTTTGCGGTACTTACGAAAGCCATTTTGGCACCCTGGGTCTTACTGTGGATTCTGATATTTGGTGCTTTGGTGCTACAAGTGATGTTTCCATTTAAACTGTGTAATCAATATATGAGAGCTTTTGGCGAACAATGTGGTAATTGAACGCTCAAATCCGAATATTTAGGGGCATGAAGTATATTTCTGAGGTACCCATTTAGTGTTAGATCACCACTACTTCGTAAATCTTCAACTGTTCTACCTGTTGAAAAATATTAGTTGTGATTGCTGTTGCTTATGGAGCATGCGTACATGAGCGTGTTTTTTTTCTCTTGAAAAAAAGTTGACCCCCCTGACAGTCACCCACCCCTCCTCATTGTCACTTAATACCCCTAACTTTTGCTACGGTTAGGGCGGCGAGGACCAACACGTGGATTTTCCGAAATGCTACCCTTTCCATTGTTTTTTCCTGCCATTTTCAGGAAATCAGGAATTTCAAAAATAGATGGAAGCAGAGAAAAGTTCGAATATTTATTATATAAAGCAATGGCACGTAAGTAAAAATAATAAAGATGAATGATAATGTTATGTAGAAATTTTAACAAATAAAGAAGTAGGTGAAACACCTGAAACAACGGTTGAATCAAAGAAAAAAAGAAAAATTAAAAGTTATGGATGTATTCATAAAAGAAATAAATATATTTATAAAGATTGCAAGGGATTTCAAATTTTTTATTCATAATAAAAGAAAAGGTAATATAAAGATTTGGTGGTGCTGATTTGTGTTTTCATAAAAGGCAAAATTTTGTGTAGACTGTGATGGAAAAAGAGAATCCACTCGTGGTAAACAAAAAGAGCCACTGTCTAGTTTGCAGAGGTCCCGCAACTGGAAACGAGTTAGGGGTTTGCTACCACAGACACCACACTGCTCAAATTGGCCCAGTAACAGATAAGTTGGTTAAGGAATCTTTTGCGATGCTCAAAGATTTTTGCATTACTCTCTTTTATTGGCAAAGTATACTCGTCACAATTAGGACAAACGGCTGTATAATGTTGAAATGGGTTTAAAACCGTGGTATTTGGACATGGGCCAGCCTCCATCTCTTGACTTTCATCGCATGTGCATTCAATTTTACATTCTTGCCACTCCTTATTTAAGAGGCCCAACACGTTGTCACCATTCTCTGCCAAACAATTGTTGTTTCAAGGGCGTATTAAAAGGAAAGAAGTGTTAAATGGCACTGTAGTTTGGCTAGCAATAAAATTATTGTTGAATCATTTAGTAAATAAACCTGCTTAATGCATTTTTGCAGTGAGATATACAGGGGCTGTGAAGAAAAACTGATCTCAAAGGTTTATTTGCGCCCCTTCCTTCAATTTTTATTGACGAGTTGTTTCAGTTTGGGGCCTGTATAGCTTTCAAGCAGCTTACACAAGATTTATTCACTAATGTGTAGTATTGCCAACAAAAATAATAAGAGTAACATTTATCATCTTCAATTTTAACTATGTACTCCCATGAAACTTAGTTTGCTTTTTTCTGCAGGATACGCTTCATTAATTTGAAATACTTCTGCCAAATTTTCTGATTTTTTTCAAATTTTATTTTTCTACAGTAACTCAAAAATGGAGTTTTTTCGGTCTTTTTGGTTTATGACTGCATTTTCATAAGATTTGCGTTGCAATATTTCAACAATGGGAGATAATAATTCACATGCATATATGTGTTAGTGTCAGAAAAATTATAATATTACTGACAAATAAGGTTTTCTGGCGACTTCCTGCACTTCGCAGTGAATGACAAATCCCTTGATTGCCCTTCAGTACTTTTCTCAAGTTTTTCCTCTAAAGCTTTGATGGCTATATTTGTTTTTCAGCTCTTTTAAACCTTTATATAGCTCGTCAACAAAAGTCGTTTGGTTATCTGTGGCAATGTTCACAGCCTCCGTCAATTCTTTAATGGAGTTCATCGCCGATGCAGATTTAGGTTTCGCAATTGCCTCCTTGACTTCTTTCCGCTGAAGTGGAATTGCTCTAAATTCATTTGAAAAAGAGATATCTTTCAAATAGTGAAACTGCACTGAAGGGAGCTGCTGGTTTCGCTTCCACCATCGCTTCCTCTTGTATTGCTGATTTGATTGTGTTTAATTGTTTAAATTTGGATGCATCCATGCATATCTTCTATTCATCTTTTTTGCATGTGGCTTCGATTTGTGATTTGTTCACTCTTGTGATCAGGTATACGTATGGCTTATATGGGTCTTAATTTTTTTTTTTTGGTTTTTCTTTTGAGTAAAACTGCGTCACCTTTTTGCATGATAGTGTCAGTTTCTTGATCTTGGTCGTGTCTTTGTGATGAGAAATGATCGAAATTAGTGTGCACTTGTTCATTAGAAGCTCAAAGGGGTTCTTGCCAGTTGCTGGATGTGGAGTGCTTCTATATACCTGAAGCATGTCATATGTTGCCTTCTGTGCATCATTGCCTTCTTGGTTTGTGATATTGATAATTTTGTTTACAAGTTTGTTGAATCCCTCAACTTGTCCTTATACCCTGGGGCGTATAAGGGTGATCGGCTTGTGTCGGAAACCGAGTTCCTAGGCAAAGTTTGTGAATGTATGAGAGGAAAATGGGGGTCCATTATCGGTTTGTAGAACTTCAGGAACTCCTTGTGTTGTGAATACTTGTTTCAGTTTCTTTCTGGTGGTTTTGAAGTTTGTGGAGTAAGTGAATTCCACTTCAGGATATCTGGAGTATTGATCCATGATTACAAGAGCTTATTTGCCGTCTAAAAAAGGTCTACAAAAATCTATTTCTAGTACACTCCATGGTCCGGTAGGGATTTCTGTCATTTTTGCTTGGTGTGTTTGCTTGGCTGGAGTTGTAATTTGGCATTCAAAACAGTTCTTTATGAGTGTTTCTATTTCATTGTTCATTCTGGGCCACCAGTATGTGTCGAATCATCTCCTTTGTTTTGGATAATTCTACATGTTTTTGCTTGTGAGCGATGTTGATGATTTTTGTGCACAGACCAACAGGTGATATAATCTGATCCAGTCTAGGAGGACTTCTGATTCATACAGCTCTGCTTTCAGGTCAGTGTAGGGTTTGAGTGGTTGGTCTGGTTTGTCCCATCTTCAACTTTTTGAAGCGCGTGATCGTGTTTTGTTTCTTCTACTTCTTTGTTGAGGATGACTTCATGGTTTGTTCGCCAGCTGGAAGTGCGTGGCGTGTCATGTAATCTGTCACATTCTCTTGCTCTGTGATGTGGATCGGGCATTTTCATTATGATTCGCTCGATCCTCGGTAGGAGTGTGTTATGAGGATTATTAAAAAGTGGCAATAGAGGCTTGCAATCTGAAACTGCTTCCTTCCAGTTAGGTACATTTGCAATCTTGATTTTGCAAATTTAACTGCAAGGGAATTTCGATTGATTTGGGAGTACCTTGATTCAGTGTCTGAGGGTACGGCTCACATAGTGGACCAGTTGGTAACCTTGCTGTGTCTTCTAAAAAAGTCCAAGTACAAGGCCTGTTGGACTACCATCGCAGATAACAAATTTTGCATTCAATTTATTAGATCACATCATTGGAGTATAGAAAACTTCAGCTCTCGAAATTTCAGAACAATTTGTTCTTCAAGAACCCTTCATTAAGCTCTAGGGGGCACTACGCACTTGGAAAAATTGCGCATGTGACTAGTTGTCACGCAGAGCAGTTTCGAGAGCAAATTTAATTTTTTTTTGAACAAAAAGATATTTGACTCTTTTTCAAAAGATTTAAATAGTTACTGTTTGTAATAATGTAATATAATATAAAACAAAAAGAAATAACTGTACGTTTGTTCTTTAGAAAACAGAAATATGTAATTGCTTAACGTGGGTTTTAAAAAATCTTTTTATTTTTGGGAGTCGTGTTTCTGATTGTCCGAACGTCTATTTGTACTTGAGCTCAGGTTTCGGATTGGCTTTTGAGAGCCCTCTTGTAAATAAATGTCGTATACTGACATTTTTCTTTTTGTTCCTAATGGCGATTGTTTACAGCAATGTCTCTAGATCTTTTTTTCATAAAAAGAAACAAAGAACTAATTTAGCAATATATAGTGTTTCCGGTTTCTTCTTGGGTTTTCTTTCGTTGAAAGAAAAACTTAATATGCAGTATCCTTAAACTTGATTATTCTGTGAGTTCATCTAATCTTACAGCTAACAAGTATTCCGACTCTTTCTTACTGATTGGCTGAGCAGTTTCCCCTAAGAAGTCGGCTTTTGCACTTACAAAACAAAAATGTGAAAATGTGGCCCGTGCGGCATTTAATAATTTAAAACCATGACTCAAGTGCAACCATAACTTGTACTGAATTACTGAGTTACATAAGCGCTGGTGCTGTACACTTACTGGCTCAATATACCCTCGAGGCCCAGTGCCAGACAGTTGGCCATCTATATACAAAAGAATGTAATGTTGCGTATTTCGGTAACTGAAGAAAATATAGTTATGTAGTTCTTACACCGCAAGCAATTATTTTTTTGTGTAGGGGTTTCTTCTAAATCTGGCTGTATTTCATTTTTTAAGTTCTTGTAGACAACCAATTTAGTTGTTGAGTCTTTTGTTCCACTTTTCGTATATATTTCAAAATCATTATATATTGCCGTCAATATGTAATGTAATTGAAAACTGATAGCACATATTATCAATAGTAGCAAAACAGAACTAAAGCGCAAAAACGAAAATGGAAGCCAACTTGACAGGTCATATCCACGCCGTCTTAAAAAGTACCTGTTTTGCGGCAGAAAATTAGTCAAGTAATTTAAACAAAAAGTAGGTAAATGCTATTAGAATTTCACGCATGTGTAGGTTACGGAGTTTTTAGCTATGCATACCCTGCAGAGAGAAAAAAATGCTTGCCGCTATCGAGGCTATCATAGTGCTAGAATGTCTTTTTTTTCATGTTGATAAATAAAGGTGATTTAGAAATTGTACTGAAAAGACTGAAGTCAGAAACCGTGAAAAGTATGGATCAAACTCCATATGCCATTCAGAACTGATTCAATTAATTGTGCGATAGCAATATCTAACCTGACATCCATGTAAAATTTTTTTCGTCCCCATGCGTCATTCTTTTTGTAAAAAACGAATTTGTAACAATTTATCTTCCCTGCAAAACAAAAGAGTTAAGGAACGCTAAAGTTTTAACTGAACTTATAGTTATCAGTAAATTAAAAGTTATTTTTTACCACAATTCTTTGCGACATACCTCGTGTTGTGCATCTTTTTCTATAATGCCCATGGACACGTTAATGACCTGTGATAACACATTAGTCTTTTAAATCTTGACATTAAAAGAAATAACCAAGGACGAGAAACAAATCAACATGGTTGAATGATGTATATCAGCATAAAAAATAATCAAACCACCCGATATGAAATATAAATAAGTTTAAATGCAGATTTTCTGATTATTTGTATATGTTTTACTATAAGTCCTAGGGATTAAAAATTTTTTGATACAACTACGAGATAACAACGACTAGATCAATAGTTACACAATAACTGCACGTTGGAATGCACCTACCAGCATGCAAGTATTTAGCTACAGAAACAACGCGAGAAGTCATTTTAGAGTATTGAGGGCTGCAAGGACATCGTACCTAAATGTTACTAGGATTTGAGTACCTTTTATTAAATTATTTCTGTTCGCTAAAATTAAGGCAACAAAATAAAAAGCTCAAAAGGCACACAAAGAAGACAACAAAGGAAAGTAGTGCTTTTTTAAAACTGACTTCGTTGGTCTTATATGAAAATTGTAATAGTGCGTCTTTTCCTGCAAATCAACTACACACCTCATCATTTAGCCAACCACACTGAAATGGCACTTTTCATTAAGCAAAGTAGTCACCGAGGAGTTTTTTCTCATAGTCATACAGAGAGAACTTGGGCTGAACTGTCTTGAGGTCTGCCACGCAAATGATACCGTTGGAAGTCTTGACAACTATCTTATCCAAGTCTTCTTTTGTTGCTTGCTCTTGTAATTTCCACTCAGTGTACACCTTTTATTAAACATTCGAAGATTGAGAGATTTGCTTAGTGTGTTTCCAAGTGTATTCGTAAATATATATTCTTGGGTGCATATTCGTGTAAACAGTATGTTTGTACTAATATAAAAAGCTTTTCAATGACAATAGACCTCATTCATAATGACGTCAGAAGTCCTGAAGCGCGTACAAAATCTTTCAAGGTCTGAGGCTACGTTCATAATGTATGGCAGGAGGGGCAGATGAAATTGAGGGGGAATCGGAAAAAAATATACAAGAAAAGGGGGGATTTCAAATTATTTTTTCCAAGAAAATGGGGGAATACTAAATTTTTGTTATCAAAGAAGCTACAAGAAATAATAAGGGCAGACTAAAATGTTTTTATTTCATTATATAACAGTATTATCTCAACTATTTTCGGACACAGGCCTTTTGCAGGACATGGTAATATGTTTATCTTTAGCTATAAATGGCATGTTTTGATTGACAAGGTCAAAGTCCTGCAAAAGGCCTATTTTTGTACAGTAATTAAATATATGAGATGTGTAAAAGTTAGCAACCTTTAAAACACTTCTAATTAAAAGCCTATTTTAAAGAAACAAAAATTAATTGCCTTATTCAATTTTTGTAGTTTAACTTTTGTGTCCTAGCGAAATAACTGCTGCTTTCTCATATATGTTTGTGGTTTTAAACGATGACAAGTCTTACATATGTCTTCTACAACTTTGTTGTAATTACCATCCTTTCAGTTTTCGGAAAAGGGTACAGATATTTTTCCCATTCATTTTTCTGGTATCTTTTTCTATCACTTGCTTCAACCTTCATTTTTCCCTCATAAAATTTCAGCACTACAAACAATTACAAACAAACATTACTTCCTATTTGATATTACAGCTTGTATTATAGTATGAAGCTCTATCAAATTAACAACAATAGCAACTGCATAACCGAAAGCAAATGCTGGTGGTCAAAGGTTAATACTCAACAGTATGGTTATTCACAGCAGAAACAAATGCCTAATGTTTGAGAATACATCAGGCCAACCTGATTGTCTCTGACTCTTGTTCGTTTGCATTGTATTGTCATCCTGACTGGCTCCTGGGACTTGACTCTGGAAATGCTCGTGGAAAATTATTTTCAAACGTTTCATTTGAAGAACGGTTAAACCAACTGAAGTCATCATTTCATCATCAATATCAATAACGTGAACAATTTTTGTAGCTCCAAGATTTATAAAACTGTTTTCAAACTGTTCTAGGCCAGCTTTCTCGAGAAGAGTTCCTATTCCATCTCTGGCTGCCATTTTGTTTAGCCTCACTTTGAGACAACTTATTTGGGTAGCCTGTGGTATTGACTCTGTGCCCAGACTCCCTGGTCTAAAAATTAAATATGGCGTCTGTGCATGGTATGAGATGACTCCGTTTTACTTTTGTATCTAAAAGATGTGTTGTTAACTGCAAAATATCGAATTTCGATTGACCGTTGTCTATACTCAGTCGACTTAGATCGTGCTTAATCTTCTTAAAGGATGAGAAAAGTAAAGAAAGGAAGTCGAAATGGAATGCTTATACGTTGTAAGGAGTAGGGGGACTTGCAAGTACGTCGACTATATTGGATAGTGACACCGAAGATGAAGGAAAGCAATATTTTGGAGTTAAGAGAAAAAGAAAAGGTGCCAAATAATAAAAGTTATGGTATATTTTAAAAGAAAATTTAATATATTTGGTGTTAAATTTTACACTGAAATTACTCACTTTTATTACTTTTCATAATTTTATAATATATAAGATATTATAGTACTATTTGCCTTCCATTTGCATATACTATAGTGATTTAATATTTATAGATGAATATATAAAAGTGAGTGATAACAACTCCATATGGCTGTGCAGTCTGTGTTAATAGTGGGAATGAAATAGAGTTCATCGAGTTAATACTGTACATAAAAAAGCATCGATCTGGGCCTTTAAAATTGACTGTCATTTTATAATTGTGTTTGATAGAGATAAATTAAAAGTGTTCACTTGTTCAACAAAAGTGCTCGATGCTGGGTTGCAGAGCGTGATAAAAAAGGAATCAAAATGTCAAAATGATAAAACAGTAAAACATAAAAAAATAGATAAAATAGGTAAAAATTGTTTCAAACGCCAGTTACACGGTGTTTGACGCCGATGCGATCTTAAGACTAGCGTTTTTTAAAAAAAATGCATATAATTTTAAGAGTTTACGGAGGTTTTTTCTGATTGGCCTCGTAAAATTTATTTTCATGGCGGCATTTGGATATCAGTTCGGATCTTTTGTTCAATAAGTTGCCCTTTTGTGCAGAGAGGATGCATAATTTTTCGGATAAACAAAGGTTGCATCTTTTTGTGCTACCTTTGTATGCCTTTGCGCGTTCAACAATGGACATTGTTAAATTGTGTTTCATATATTCGTTAAAATGCAGATCCTAATCATGTCCGTAATGTTATTAGGAGGTAATGGAGTGTTTTTGATAATACTATATATGCCAATCTTTGCAGTCGTGTTTACTTGAAGAAAATGCTTCGATACTCCAACAAAAACTGGATAAGCTAAACCCTAACACTCCCCTATATAGAACAATAATGGGACTAGATGGGGTGCTACAACATCTTACTAGTTTTATTCAATACAATACAATACAATACAAACTTTGAGACTCCTTTACAAAAGCTTTTCAGTCGCAATATACTATCTACCTATCTAATGTGTTAAAATAAGGTAAATAGATAAAAATAAATTTAAAATAAAAATTAAATTTAAAATTTTATTTTATAAATCAGTCACTCTGCTAAAAATTTTCTTAAAAAGGCCACGTTTAAAGGTATTGATGTCTTTACAACATTGAAGATCCTTTCCCAACTTATTCCATTCATTGACTCCCCGATAATTAAAAGCTCTCTGCCCCGTTGACAGTCTGCAGCGTGGAATGTCTAGGGTTCTAGATTTTTTAGTAGTTCTGCCATAAACAGCAGAACGTTTGACGAAATATTTACATAAATATTCGGGAGCTAATTTATTTACGCAT
>JAOBBB020002985.1:0-25876 GCA_025331005.2 Zoanthus gigantus | reverse complement strand
ACTGTACTGTACTGTACTGTACTGTACTGTACTGTACTGTACTGTACTGTACTGTACTGTACTGTACTGTACTGTACAGTACTGTACTGTACTGGACTGTACTGTACTGTACTGTACTGTAGTGCACTGTACTGTACTGTACTGTAGTGCACTGTACTGTACTGTACTGTAGTGCACTGAACTGTACTGTACTGCAATGCACTGCACTGTACTGTACTGTACTGTACTGCACTGTACTGTACTGTACTGTATTGTACTGCACTGTACTGGACTGGACTGTACTGTACTGTACTGTACTGACTGTACTGTACTGTACTGTACTGTACTGTACTGTACTGTACTGCACTGTACTGCACTGTACTGTACTGTACTGTACTGTACTGGACTGGACTGGACTGTACTGTACTGTACTGTACTGTACTGTACTGCACTGCATTGTACTGTACTGTACTGTACTGTACTGTACTGTACTGTACTGCACTGTACTGTACTGTACTGTACTGTACTGTACTGCACTGTACTGTACTGTAGTGCACTGTACTGTACTGTACTGTAGTGCACTGTACTGCACTGTACTGTACTGTACTGTACTGTACTGTACTGTACCGGACTGTACTGTACTGTAGTGCACTGTACTGTACTGTACTGTACTGCACTGTACTGTACTGTACTGCAATGCACTGAACTGTACTGAACTGTACTGCAATGCACTGCACTGTACTGTACTGTACTGTACTGTACTGCACTGTACTGTACTGTACTGTACTGTACTGCACTGTACTGTACTGTACTGCACTGCACTGCACTGTACTGTACTGTACTGTACTGTACTGCACTGTACTGCACTGTACTGCACTGTACTGCACTGTACTGTACTGTACTGTACTTTACTGCACTGTACTGTACTGTACTGTACTGTACTGAACTGTACTGCAATGCACTGTACTGTACTGTACTGCACTGTACTGAACTGTACTGCACTGCACTGTACTGTACTGTACTGTACTGTACTGTACTGTACTGCACTGTACTGTTCTGTACTGTACTGTACTGCACTGTACTGTACTGTACTGTACTTGACTGTACTGTACTGTACTGTACTGTACTGTACTGTACTGTACTGTAATGCACTGCACTGTACTGTACTGCACTTTGCTGCACTGTAATTTACTGTACTGTACAGTACTGTATTGTACTGTGCTGTAGTATGCCACGCTCGGTTTGCTATGCTATGCTATGCTATGCTATGCAGTGCTATGCTATGCTATGCTATGCTATGCTATGCTATGCTATGCTATGTTATGCTATGCTATGCTATGCTATGCTATGCTATGCTATGCAGTGGAATGCTATGCTGGTCACAGGCTTGATGCCGTCTCAGTCAGAGCGATTTTCGTATGGCCGGGTATCCTTCAATGCCTCGAATTCATGCGCGACGAAGAGCGGCCTCAAAGCAAACATGTGTAAAATAAATTAGTTTTAATTACTGCAAAGTGACATTACATGAGTGGAGATATTTATCACAACATCATAAAATTGTGCAGAGATATAGTCCCTGGAAAAGAAACGTTTGATTAAAATTTAATTAAATTGACTTGACATTGTAAAAAAACAAACTAAATTTTTTATAACAAAACTAGACACCGTTTGAAGTTCCTTATGTAAGTTATCATTGTGCCAAGTTTTTTAGATAGGAGATAAAATTTATCGATAAAATTTTCACTTGAAATTTCTCAAGAATCAAATTCGCATTTGTAATTTTTTTTTTGGTTTGAAAATTGTTCTTACAGACAAAGTGTTGCTACCAAAAAAAATAAAAAACTTCAATAATTTTTTGTATATTAAAAAAAGTTTCCGTAACTCCTTAAATTGTTTTAAACTCAATTTTTAAAGTATTCATGAAAAAGAGATTTGTAAAATATTTCTTTCACACAAACAAAATTTGAGAATTCTTTAACCCCTGGTGAGGTCGCCTTACAGAATGACGAAATCACTTTGAGTTATAGAACATAGAACATAGTCAAAAATGACGCCCGTTATTACAATTCAATAAAAAAAAATTAAAAAAGTAGAGTTTATTTTTATTATTCATTTACTCTAGTAAAATATTCACACCAAGAAGTAAATCTACAAACACTAGTCGAAGGTAGAAGTTACAGTCCATTCTGTTTGGGTAAGTTTAAGAACTATTTCTAAAACAATATTATAAATTATTCGGTTTCTATAAACTTCGAAAAATGTTTTGATATTCTTTTGACAAAGTTAAATACGAAATCTAGAGTTTATAGAATTCTCTCAGTTCATTATAAGCTACACAAAAAGTGTTAGTTACGGTTGTTCTTAGCATTTCAGTGTTCAGTTGAGAATGTTATTTATGGTAACTTAATTTTCTGGAAAATGTTGTTATTAAAAAATCTAAAATATCTATAAGCTTCAGTTTGAAATCAAAGCTAAAATCCAGCCCGTCACATTTCCGCCAAATTCAAAAAATCAATTGGCCATGGTGGTAAATAACATTGTAGAAATTGTAAAGAATAACTGTGAAGAAAATCTTTTCGAATGAGTTTTGTACCCTTCATATGGGCTGATCCTCTAACATAGAAAAGTCTAAAAAATGAAATATTTGTCCTCTGGAGTTCTGGTGTACGATTTCAAAACAATGCAAAAATAGAACTCCCGTTTCTTAATAGCAAGCCGGAACAATTCAAATTAGTCGGTGCTGACAAAAAATATCTATCAAAACTTTTCATTAACTGAATTCCGTGCATCCATTTTGCTTAATGAACTGTTTCATTAGCAACGAACTATTCACAATTATAAAATTACAGCAAAGAGTTTTAATAAGTGCATTTGAGGTCTTTGCAGAATGCGGTAATGTAGTGGGTGTCATGTCTAGATAATACATAGTCTATGAACACAACTTATTTCACTTTCACGGTTACGATAGCTAGAAAAAGTAATTCCTTGTCATACACCCACAATACGAAACAGAAGAAGCAATAGAAGCGATGCCAATCTGAGGCATGTCAAAGTTGTGGAGAGTATTTGATCAAAACGTTCTAGTTCTTCCACAATAATTGGGCAATTTAAATGCACAGAGAAGAAGTCAATACCTTTACTTTTCAAATATAAATTGAAGATTAAAGTATTGGTGGAACTGGATTATTAAAGTATCATTTTTCACCTGTTCAGTTGTATGCAACAATTATAACTCTGAGCATCATTGATATAGATTGTCTATATGTATAGTTTAGCTAATAGTTAATTTAAAAGAGAATACTTAAATATAATATGCAGTAAAAATTTATGCAAAAAAATTGTAAGGTTAAAAGCCCTGCGGAAAAAGTTTTGCTTCATTATACGACAACATCACAGAAGGCCAAACGCCCTACATCCCGAACACCCCCTCCTCCCTCTAGCTTCACACACACCCTCCCCCCACATTTACTAGCTATCTCCTTGCCTCCCTCTACCTTCACACACACCCTCCCCCCACATTTACTATCTCCTTGCCTCCCTCTACTTTCACACACAACGTCCCCCCACATTTACCATCTCCTTGCCTCTCTCTAGCTTCTCACACACCCTTCAACCACATTTACCATCTCCTTGCCTCCCTCTAGCTTCACACACACCCTCCCCCCACATTTACCATCTCCTTGCCTCCCTCTAGCTTCACACACACCCTCCCCCATCCTCCCGCATCCCTATCCACTTATGATCAAACTTTCTTTCCTCGCATTTTCCCTCCTACACACACACACATATGTTTCTTATACAAAAATCGTGGCGAATAATATGTTTTCAGTTTTTTTAATTTTACACTGTGATACAAACTCAGCTCACCATAGTCGTTGTAGACCTCAAAGTGGCAGTGATGGAATCACCGAAAATAACCTACCCTGCTATGGCTTCATAGTTGCCGTTTATTAGTAAGAGCATTGTACCGGCACTTTCGCTATGTTGTTAGATTTTGTTTTCGTTATTGCGCTTACTATATATACCACCTAGCAAATGTATGTGCATGAGTGATTATTAAATACTGATTTTCACAAACACTTGGTATTGGGGTTACTTTAGTTAAACATTACCCCTTAATTTACATCATCATAATTAGTGAAATTTTTAGTGCATGACTGCAAGGTTTTAAAACTGGCACGAATGTACTATGAATCTTTGCGGTTATTCCGCATCCAGCCACATTCCCGTGTGAATATCAGTGCCTTTATGATTTCTCTAGCAATGTTGTAATGGCGACGAGGTTTTTTCATGGGTTCAACCCCTTCTGTGACCATCTTCTTCGCCAAATCTTACTCAACTTTCCATCCTTAGAAGGTTGGTAAATGAAACATCAGCTTCTGCTTTCCAGGAATAAGCATGAGATGCGTTAGTATCCCGTCCAAGGGGATTCAAATACTTGCTCTCACCCCTTAACTAACTACAAAAACCAAAGATTAATGCCTGCTTTATAGGTCACTCATGAGAGTGAGAGTTAAAACGAAGCAGCTTAATCAGAAAGTGCGAGGCAGGTTACTAGTTTATCATTCTCATACGCAAAACATAAAATAAAAATAAGTACAAATATCTTCAAAATGTAAGGACAACTGAAGACATTTTAAGTTTGCGGCCCAATGATTTGTTTTTCCTACATCTAATTCTGCAGGCGGGAAAAATGAAAAACAAAAAATTGCCCTACAATGAACACAAATAATCAGCTGACAATTGCTGAATAAAATTGCAAATGATTTTCACCAGTTTTCAGTTTGTTTTTTTTATAAAAATCAGGTTAAGTGTCGGAAAGCTCCGCCATAACTAACTTGTGAGAGCCATGTTCTTGAAAGTCAAAAAAGGTTTACCGGAAACTAGAAATTTTCAAGACTGATCGTTAGTTGACACCCGAACGGAAAACTTAAAGGAAGAAAATGACAAGCAACAGTCGACTATACAAGCCACCAAGCTAAACAAAGAAGTAGAAAGTAAATAAATCTTTAATTGAGAGAGATACTGGGTGAGATCTGTATTCAAACGAAGACAACCTACCATGTATAGTACTCAGATGAGTCAATGAAGACCACTGGAAACTGGAAATGAATAAAGACTAGCAAAAGTTAAACTTAAACAATCAGATAGACAGTCATAATCTGGACGGACCAGTTTATGTATTGAGGTACTCCCATAAATGGATGAAAGAATCCGACACTGGAACGCAAACATAATTAAACTCTTCTACAATTTGAAATTCTTTTGAAACCGCCTGTTCCCTCTTCGAGGAGAATGATAGACAAGATTCCAGAAAAAAAGTTAACATGACTTGTTTATGCCTAAAATAACACACAAAAAAATATTTCATAAGGTTAACATCTAAAAAAGAATGATCTGAAAAGTATAAAGAGCGATTTATATATTCAGTTTTTTGTTTGGATTGCAACAAAAAATGTGTCTTGTGGTAAACAACTTTTTTCTATCCCGTATTTTAAACACTGACTATCAATCAATTCCCATTAGGAATTTTACCGCTTTTTAATGTTCAGTTTAAAACGTAACAGATGATTTTATATATATTTTCTTTAAATTTTGAATAAACTTTTTTGTATCTTTTCTTTTAATTAGAACAATTTGTATAGACAATCTACGCAGCCAACTGATTTGCGTCAGCGGAAGCGTCATTTTGTGAAAAATCAAAGGATGCCGCTGTAGACTTTTGCGTTCCCTAGTTTTTTCATCTACTTCTCATGCTTGCCATCAAAAATTAGTCTTCACAAGCTGTCAAATCTCTTTACGAGATTTCGACAAGGTTTATTTTGGAAGTAAACATGCTTCAATTGAAAATAGAAAGATACAAAGCTCGACGTTTGAAAAGGCCGACATTTAAATGAATGATCATAAAAGAATAACTTTTATTATGAAGAACTTTCAACAACGCAAGTGTTTATTTGAAGTTTTATTATTCAATTACTGCAATAAAAAGTTTTAAAGCTAAGCACAGTTGGGGACATTGTGTTAACTTTAGGCTTGTAGCTATAGTTTGAATTTAATGCAATCTAATTTATCCATTTCATTGTTATTACTAAGCGATTTGTTTTGTACTTTGAACATAAAGTACCAAGATCCAGAGACAAAATTGCGATTATTGTTCACTCTTTGCAAAATGTTCAAGAAATAGCATTCAAAACTATAGTCTAAGCTACTGCAAATTATGTTTAAAAAGCAAGGATATTTCTATTAAGTTAACTTGAACTAATAGAATAAAAATGAACTTGAAAGTAATTTAATTATTTGAGCTTAAAGATCAATTTAACTTCAGTACAGCCAGTTTCTTTCCAGGGATTTCATTTTTCTTAAGTTAAATATAGCTTTATGCATATTTGACTTTTAAACAGGTGGCGGGAACTTAATGACAAACTCAGAACAAAAAACTGCAAAACAAAATAGAAACACTTAACACCAAAAAATCTCAACAACCTTAAGTCGGAAATTAAAACTGTTATCTCCCAACTCACGGCAACTGTAACCTGTTGCAAGCTAAAAGTAATTGATCATTGTGAAACTTTAGACTCAAAGTGCCATACAACCATTAGTCTTTCATGAGCTTATCTACCGCAATGCTTGGCTGTTCTAACAAACTCAACTATGTTGACGTATTCGGTTTTCTTTCTTAGCTAAGAATTTATCATAGTTTCCAAATGGAGAGGGAGACTTGGTAAAATATTTTGGCATTTTGTAAAATTTGGGGGACATTTAAAATAATGTAATGACCAACTCATATTATGCAATACTTGTATTTATCTAACTGTTATAAAAAATACCTGAAACAGATCCATTTTTAAAGGTACGTTTTAATGATTAATTTTGATATTGCAAATTGAGTGTTTGCCTTTGAAAATAATTCAGCCATCAACCCTCGAGTTTAACATGTCATTTTAGCCGTTTTTTATTCTTTCAACTTTGGTTTAAAATCCAGTATAAAATATATGTCTGCAAGCTGATATACGTCGGAAGTTATGAATCTATCTAGGTTACAAACTCTTAAGGGTAAAAAATATTCTTCCTTTTGTTTTCCTTTTAAGGAAACATATGTCGAACTCAAAAGAGGAAAAAGTTCTCTGGAAGTATTTTTGTTTTCTGAATAAAGAACAAAAAAAACATATTTTATTTTTTTCCCGGTTGTGCTACAAAAGGAAATTTTCCCTAGAGAAAAGCATGTGATAAGCAGCTGAAATGGTTCTTGCACAATCCTGATTCACTCGTCGGGCATAGGTTTTGTTTTCTCTGGATTAGTATGGTGTTGAGGTTGACAGGCTGTACTGCACGCTAGCAAGATCTGGGTCACGAAGGGTGGCGGCTCCTAATCTTCGTAATCTGTTACAAAAGTTATACGATGGCTGCTTCAGAAAAAAAGAATGATGTAACCAAAAGCTATTCGATTCATAGTTTAGAATAACTGCAATAGTTTTGATTTCGTAATACTCAATTACTTTTTAAAACAACAATTCGAAAATGTTGCTTGTTTATTATTTATTGTTTATTTACTTCAAAAGAGTTTGCTCTCCCAGGTAGGCATTATATAAATTTTATTTTTGGAGAAAGATGAAAGTAATTGTGTCATAATGCCAATAAAAACATATGGGGTGCTAAACGGTTGCGAACTTTGCCCAGATCTGTTGGTATAAACACCGCCTTAAAGTTATAGAAGGATCAAACCATTTGGAATTGAGCCCTGCTACAAATTACTGTTAAATATCTAAATGCTTTTTCAATGAAGATGTTTTCTGTTGTAGTTAGACACTAACAGGCTGAAATCTGATACCATTCTATACAACTTCATGACTAGAAAAATGGAAAGGCTTAAAAATGACACGTCTTTGATAACATCCTCAAACTTGTTATCACAAGTTTCAACATGAAACTCACGGCAATGTTATAGCATATGCAACTTTATCAATTTATTCAAAATTTTCAAAATTACATTGAATAAAGAAAAAAACCGCGAGGAACGCACCAGTTATATGTCGAATCTCGACAGTTGTTTGATTTCAGCTCCATATTTTAGCGGAACCTTCTGTAAAAAAGAAAAGAAGGTTTAAAGTTGTCAAACACCATTTCATTGTTTTGCCATTGGCTTGTTTGTTCAACCAGTAATCTTTTAAAAAGAATTAATAACTTTTTAATTTCGGATCAATGTCTCTTTGTTAATCACGTGTGACATAGTACTCCAGCGTCATAGATCAGTTGTAGATGAGCTCGGCGTAGCTGACAGCACATACACCGTTAATAGCAAATTCTTTTGAAAGGAAATTAGTGCCGCAACGTTTATGAAACTTTTAGTAAAGTTTCACTCCTACGCAACTTTAAAAGGTAAGAAAAAATTACAAAAGCTGATGCCCGCATCTAAGATTTCACTAAAAAACTTTCACACAATGTGTTGGAAATTTCCTTCGAGTGTTTTCCAATGCAATGCATGCAATTCAAAACAACTTTCTTTTCTGCTAGATAATCTGTATTAACCGTTCAAGCAGTTGTTCTATTCAGCTTTTATTGCCTTGGAAATTATTTATCATTTGAATGTGTTTTCTTCATGTAGTAGGCACTCCATTGTGGTGGTGAGTGTGATTGGCCATTTGATCTAAACCGGGTCAGATTGCACTGAAATTTTTTCATCTTTTAAACTTTAAAAGTCAACAGAAAGTTGTCTGAACTTTTACTGAGATCAAAACTGGTTTCGCTTCCATAAACAAGTCGTCGCCATTTGCTTAACACTGCAATCTTTCTGATTCTGCCGGTCGATCTAAACTATGTTTCGTTAATTGTCACTTTCATGAACACTGAACAAAGTCGTTTTTCATATAAATGTAAATCTCGCACAGTGTCTAGATACAGTTCACTTTCCGTTTTCACTTTCCGTTTTCATGGATGTGACGTTTCTTTTATACTTTTATAATACCATTAAAAAACTAGTCATGGGAATTTTGTTAACTTCGTTTTACGAACTAGATACTTCAAAGTTTATTAATTACTGTAAATAATTTAGAAGAAAAGGCACTTCTCTTGAGATGTTTGAACAACATTTAGGCATAATAGAAACTTAATTTTAATAAATTGAAAGCGGTTTCTTTTATGGTTTGAGAGCTATGCCACCATGTAATCACACTTATGAAACGACAATGGAGGCGTCTTCCTTTCCGACTGTGCAACATACATGAATTGGAAATTCAAAGTATACATTTGAGACCTAACAATATATATTCCAAAAACAATTCATCCTTTACATTTGATACTTTAGAAGGAAAACGTACCTAGACCCTCTTCATAAAAAAGACTATATTTAATTTTGATTCATATGGTAAAAAGCGCTCAAAAATGTCCTTCAAAAAAATGTCGCACCCGAATAGAAAATATCGACTTCCCTGCTTCTATTTTCCAAGAATACTTTGCTAATTCCTTTTGTAAGAAAGAAAGAACTTTGCAATTACCATTTCATGAAATAGTTGTATAAAATATTATCAAGGTCTTGTGTATTTTATGTTTCTGTAGTGAGTTAGTTTTCAAAATTAGTAATATAAAAGCAGAAGATACTCTTTTCTGTACTGTACTAAAACATAAGAGCTTTCAATTAAAACCAAAACAGCTTAAACTGAAAAATACCCTGGAGCATACTGAGATTTTGTCGCGGATTCAAGCCCTTACCAATAGGTTTTGTCAAAGGAATCAGCTTTGATATTATACAGCATGGCTTTGATTGCAACAAGTCTTTATAACTTTTAGGTCTTACTACCAACGGACCTGTAAACCCTCTTTTAAAAAGAAATTTATCTAACCAGGATAATCAGAGCCCGGAAAAAAACAAAAAAGTAACAAGCTGTAAATAACTTTGGTCGTATGCCGTATAAACCTTGATTTTATAGTTCTGTACATCTCTCAAGCAAAATCTCTCGATTGAAGGAATTTTTTGATTACCTAGGAGACCGTTCACCTTGCTGGCAAAATATACATTTTGTTAACTGAAGCCCATGTACAATTGGTTTGATAGTCGTTGAAAGTCACCTGTTGACTTCAAAGAATCTGAAGCAGGATCAAACTGGCTTAATTTACTCATGTTGTCTTTGATTAAATTAGTTTATTTGAGTTTGGATTTCTACTAAAATTGAGACTAGCATACAGGATCACACGATCAGACGATTTGATAGAGAGAAGGCACGACTCTATTCAAAAACAGAGACAACAGTTTGAAAAATATTGCAGTGATTTACTCTTGACCAAACTATTGGTTCAATTTCTGGCTACGAATATTTCATGGCTTAACTAAAGTCTTGACCTTTTAAGTTCTTCATGGAATAATTTTTTTCAGAGTTTCATGCACATTCTATTAAACCTCAATTTTAGGTCGAGGTGACGATAGGCGATTCTGTTACATTTTCAGTCGAAACTCCATTTTTAACATGACATTGAATCAAACATTTTCATAGTACATGCAGCATCATATTGGATATGTTGTTTGTGAATCATGATGTGAAATTGAAAACACTTATAGATGATCATGAATATTGGTTTTATTAAGATAAAAGCCAAGTCAATCTAGCTCTTTCGATTTTCTGCCACTTGCGAGAAACTGAAACATTGAACATGGATATCGATTGACAAAGCAAACGATTTAAGCCCCTTATTTCCGCCCTCACTAACTGAAATGGAATCGTGCTTTAAGTTTAAAAATTAAAAATTGATTTTAAACATTTAGACATTTTAAAAACTTGTGATGGCAATGGAGCTATTTTTGAACTAAAATGAAAATAAACTAACATAAAGCTAAAGAAGGAAAGAGTTTTATAAATTTCAATATCTTTACCTCATAATGTATCTATTTCGTTTATAGTTTCAAATGTGGCAGATTAAACTTAGCAAACTATTTTTTGCTAAAATCTCGAATCGTTTAATTAAGGTAAAAACGGTTGTCGACACTACACATTTACTAATTTTTCGAGAATTTTTGACATGGAAATGTAAATCTAAGATAAAAATATTTTGAGTGATCGGCTGTATCAAAATACAACAAAAAAACATTGAATCAATGAAAACTGCTTTTTGAAAAGAAATTAGATGGTTTGTGAATAATTACTTTCTTGCGAAAAGGCTTTTGAGTTGCCGTTATTTCATCCCCCACAGACAAATTGGGGGTTATTCAGAAGTGAGTAGATAGTAAAATAATTAAAATATTGCTAGAAAATTCTATTTTGAAGCCGAGGTTTAGTGTGAATTCTTTTTAGTTTCTATCGTCATTAATGCGTCACTTGTTAAGGGACTTTCGCCTGAGAACGGCAATGTTTTCATATTGCTGACATCATCACACGTGAATCATCCAAGACCGAAAACTAAATTCACTGAAATACGATCTCGGATAATTAAAAAATCTTTGTTAACTTTTCGCAAGATTAATAGCTAATTAAGAAGTGACTGAAGAAACCGCCAAACAACTTTGCCAAGCTTTAAGTATTTGATAAACACAATTTTAGTTTTTGTGAGAAGATTAAGAAGCACAGAGGCGAATAGGCTTTTCTCATTTCGGAAATGATACAGGACGCGAAAGTTTTATGCAATGTAGTTTTCCGTACTTCGTTTAATTTAAAACAACAAAAAGAAAACATAATCGTCAAATTAAGCAAACAGTCTCAATACTGGCATGTAAAGAGCTATAGCAAACACTTATATGTAAATATTTCGGTGACCGTTTCAAAAGACACGCCAGCAATTTGATTCTGCAACAGGCAAAAAAATTCGCGTACCCTAAATTTTAATTTTTCCAAGAGTTGAATTTAAGTTCGATATTTTTATTTAAGTTTAGCAGTTTACTGCTCTTTTCTATGTTAATTCAATACAGCATTTTTAAAACTAATGAATTTGCTAAAAATGCTAATAAACCCAATGGAAGAACGGCGACAATTTCAGCCGCATTATTCCAATTAGTAAACAGAGTTTAAAAGACAACACAAAGCGATAGGGAAAGTTTTCTGTTTGCTTTCTCGCTCCAATATAATAAATTAATCAATTCATGGGTTTTAATAAACTTTTGGCTTTTCAAATGTTTTTGCTTTTGTGTATTATATAAACATATCGAGGCCTAGCAAAAGATATAAGTTATCGGAATATAATTTATTTTAAGAGTACCTTCTAAAGAGAATACTCAATTGAAGACGTTATTGGCTTTGTTTTACCAGTAGCTGGCATTGATTTGGTAAGGAATTGGCTGCTATACAAATGTGGCAGTACTCGCTTTACTTTGTAACTACTCCTGCAAATCAAAACGGCGAACAGCTAATTACATTTCGATGAGCTTCTATGATGGAGAATTAGTATAACAATAGTCTACTT
Organism: Zoanthus gigantus; assembly: GCA_025331005.2. NCBI lineage: Eukaryota > Metazoa > Cnidaria > Anthozoa > Zoantharia > Zoanthidae > Zoanthus > Zoanthus gigantus. The sequence continues at coordinate 13,516 of JAOBBB020002985.1, read as the reverse complement.
GAATGGAACTTAATCAACAAACGCTTGTCAACTTGCAGAGCTTGTTTACCCGACGTGCTCGTGTTATTTACAAAATAATAGCAAATGAGATACCCATCTAAACGGCGAAACATACTATAAAATTATGCAGGTGGCAGAAAGAAAAAGCGACAAAAGAAGAAGCCATGTTTTTGTTTCAATACATGCAATAGAGTTCAAAAGTTAATTTTAAGTTTTGCGTGGTTGTCAAACTCTTTGTAGAAGCTCTTCGCCTTGAGTGGTGATGCATATATCTAAATATATAGTATTTTTTCCAGCGTGTAATTAGTTAACTTGGACAATAGTGAAAATATGACGTCGGCTTTCCCAACCGCAATTGACGATTCGCCGAGTACTTTTCAAACTAAACAATTGAAAGCGTTAAAATGTAATTAATATAGATATGAGTTTATTTATACTGGTCCTTGAATGTGATTGGCTGCCACTCAAGTGAATCGAAGAGTACAGTTCGTAAAGCTAGCAACTGGCGCATGCAAGCAGTAGAGAAAGGTGGTTCGATGCAAACACACCAGTTACTAGTTACGTTTCGTTAAAGTCCTCACATCATTTTGTTGATCAAGGCTTAAGAGATTTTACACTCCGGCTGTTTCTAAAACAAGTAACGCCAAGCCTACGGCTTTAGTTAAAGGTGATCTAAAACAGCTTCAAAAGAAAATTCTACATTTGCAGATATGGCTGAGTCCCCGGTTAATTCTCCTGAACGTCCGCCACCCAGCGATCTAAATAACAACATTGAGGTCAAATCAGAACGGTCAGCTGATTCGCCTGAAGGTAAATCTTTTACCTCGCTACTTTCCTCCAAAGTTTAGAAATAAGATTACCGTCTAGGCTGCTCGATAACTAACTTCTAATTAGGCAAGGATTTCTCAAGGATTAAGTGTTAATCTTAACTGAAACAACAATATGTTTTCTAACTCTTTACATTTCAACGTGCTAAAACGTTACACTTGGTTTTCTTGCTCACCTCAGCTGAGCTGGTGTCTCCAGAGAATATCGACCACCCTTAGTGTCTATCATTGCTCTCGATTACGTCCTAATCTTCGCTATACTTGTTTGTATTTTCACAAACAGGGAGTCCCAACTCCGAGACGGAAGATGCTAAACAAAAAAGAAAGCAAAGGCGTCAAAGAACTCACTTTACTTCTTACCAGCTACAAGAACTTGAAGCGATGTTCTCGCGAAATCGTTATCCTGATATGGCAATGCGGGAAGAAATCGCGATGTGGACAAACCTCACAGAAGCTAGAGTTAGGGTGAGTTGATTTACTGTAATGGGCTTCCACGGCGTTTTGCTTTGAATAATTGAAATGTAATGAGCAGTAAAAAAGTAGGTAAACTTTAAGAACGGATTGGCATGTAACTTGTGTCATACAATATACTGTGTCTTTATTGTAGCATAACACTTCTCTTTTATGCTATTAACATATAAAGTTCCTTTCATTTATTGTACAAATGAAGAAAAAAATGTCACTGTCACTGTTTGCCTGCAGACCTGACAGCTTTTATCGTAAATTCTTAAATTATTAAGTAAAGGGCTGCAGAACTTTGGAGACACCTTAAAACAACTGTTAAAAACATTCGGGTGAATTAGCCTTCTAGTGAATTTATACAATGTCTAACACCTTTCAGTGCTTAAGTAAATGGGCAAATATTAAATTCAAATCACTATTCCTTCAGATTTCATCAAAGTGTTTGCTCTTTTTAATGCTTTTGCGAAGCTGTACTTCCGTGCAATTATCTTGTTTACAACAAGACTCGATAAATCGATCCTTAACACCTGTCGCGAATTGTAATAGTAAAAGTAACTCTAAAACAAACCCATATATTATAGAAAAGACAAAATCAGGGCCCTTAACTGAACAGAAATCCCTGTTTGGAATCAAGTGTGACTCTTTAACTCTTTTGTATTTCAATTTCTTTACGAATCGTTTCGTCAGCATTATACAACTCCTTTTTAACACCTTCATAAACTCTATAAATCCAGCTAGTTGATGGCTCTAAATATAGGGGCATAACAATTGAAGAAACTTTCAAAGTTGCGAATACATAAAACTTTCCCCCAAAAATTGTAAAATATCTCAAACTCACCAGACAAGCATATGAAGTAAAGATTTTTATCTCACTTAACTTGAATTAGCGAAGGACCGCTCCGTTTACTAGATAACGATTTGAGATAAATTCGTTGAAACTTACAAAGTAATGTATACGTTTTGTTTCTCACAAAGTCTTGATCTTAAGGGTAAAGTTAGAAGTATTGTCAAAAAACGGTTTTAGTTTTTGAAAGTTTTTTTAGTACTTCAGAAGCTTCTCCAAAACCGGGATGCTAAAATTAAGCTTGTAAGGTTTAGCATGGAGAAACTGCTACGCTGAAACCAAAAGATGATTCTGTTCAACTCTTAAACATAGACGTATTTCAAGATGTGAGAAATGCTTGTTTAACGACCTTACTAAATACGAACCGATTGTTAAACTAGCTTTAGTAAATCGCTTTTTATTTCTTTGAAGATTGTTAGTAATCCAGGGGTGACAATTTGTAAGCCGTATCTTCTAATTCGCTATCATTGCTTAGGTGTGGTTCAAGAACAGGAGAGCAAAATGGCGGAAAAAGGAAAAAAACAGTCCCTGCACTGCAGGACTCGCACAAGAAAAAGGAAATCCAATGATTTCAAGTGTGAACGGTTTCTTCGAAGCAAACAGCGCCCTTCGCTACGACCCCGGTGAAAGTCCAACAGCGGTGTACTCCAACTACAGCAGTAACTACTGGGGCAAGAGTGGTTCTTCATTAAACTATAACTCCGCCGGCAACTTAGGATATAATTCATATGCTCAAATTCCGCCGCCTTGTCCTGTACCACCGCCCATAACAGCCTCCCTTAGTCCCCATGCACAAAGCGTGTGTTTTTCGACGCCAGCAACCGAAAGTTCGGGCTTCCCGAGTGCTGGCAGCGTTCCAAGTCTGCCGTCATACCCATATCCACAGAGCTACACTTATCAGGAACAAAACAGTGGTTTGGCTACTATGTACTTGAAGGGACCAGTAAAATCTGCGCCTATCAATCATCACTCTAACTTTTCTCAAACAAACCCGTATAGCAGTTATCCATACGGAGTAACTGAAATCCCAATTTAGGACAACGAAGAAACAAGCAAGAATGACAATTTGAAGTCGTTTTTATTACGTTGTAAGATTTTAACTTTTAATTGTAGTTTAAAGCTTGCAAAAAAAAAAACCTGTAAGGTTTGAAAACGCAAGAAAAAGCGCCATTTTTCGTATCCAGATTTGAGGTTTAGAACCTTCCGTGATTGACAAGCAAAATACGAAAAGTCTCCTGTTGATTATGACAGACTTAATTCATCTACAGACATTGTCTTTTGTTTTAGAATAAGAATGTAAAGTTAAAGATGAAATTTAGAGTGCATTTTAATGCTTTTAAACTCCATATTACTAAATAGAATACTTAAAAAGTAGATGTTTTTTTCTTTTAAAAGTATATCTGCTTCACTGTTTGTGTCTTTGTGCAGTAACAGAAAATATGTATTGCTTAAAATAAAACAGTCGAGAAACCCTATGTTCTAAACAATAAAGTTCGTCTTACTTTTATTCAAATCTAATGTTAGCCAAGTGAATCTATTGACCATCGCTGTTGCAACTTCCATGATGTTTTCTCTATTCGAGAGAATAATTCGAGTAAATCTGTCTTCTTATTTAGCTAAGAAGTCTATATAGTTGATATAAGTGTGTGTTAATAATGGTTTTGTCTCTCCGTCGTGTATTTCTCGCATCTTAATCCTGACTAACATTATGAGTGTGATTAATTAAATATCATTTCATTCTTTAACGAAGCAATGAAGTGTTGAGAAAGCTCCAAAATAACCGGTGTTCACACAAATAAACTATGTTCTTAAGATAAAATATGGCATATAGCTTTTAATGCTCTTTCGTTTTGTTCTCGGCTCAATGTCTTAAGAGAAGTAACTATTTATGTTTTATACTAAAAACACTTTACTTAATGTTGAAAAACTACGTTGTTTATTAGAGTTTCAACTGGGATGTTGCTTGTTCGGCCTCAAGGAAGACTTTGTATTGTTTAGAGCCTTTTTCTTCCATTTCTTTTGTGTTATGAATTTGTACATGCACATTTACCTATAATTAAGATATGCTAAGTGTCCTTTTAACATCCTGCTGAGTAAGTGAACAAAAACAAACTTTTTGTGTCCGTTATCTTCTTCAAAATTAACGTTTTATAGCAGAAGCAGAAAATTTATGCCTGTTTTTAAGCGTAGCAACACTGTTGTCATTGTTTTGTCACTTTGTGGGATGGTTTTTGTGGGTAACTTTATTGTTTAAAGATGCTAAAAGTTTCGGTAATTTCACTGTGTTAATAGCTCGTTTTATGAGAAAAAATAAAGACTAAATAAAGGTCTGCGTCGATTACTACAAAGTTCTTGAGTTCCTTCAACAGACAAAGTGGCGGTACTACAAAGCATACAGCAAATAATTGTTCATATTTCCCAAAATTGCATAACTTTTAATGTTCAAAGCAAGTAATTGTTGTTAGAGACAATCAAAAGAATTGCTAAAAAGTTGACGGCTCTCATATGCAAAATCACAGCTCTTTGGCTCGACTTTCGTGTCTCGTAACTGTTTAGCAACAGAAAGCGCTTTTGTATGAGTGTTCCCATGAGAGCAATACGCGGCGAGTCTACTGACTAACGAGGTTCGTTTCTTCAACGTCATAAAATTTTTAAGATATAATAACGGCAACCTTTACCCACAGAACTCAGTAGTAGTTTTAATAAAGAAATAAATCTAATTCTCTTTATCGTAGTTAAGTGTTAAAGTATCAGCGAAAATGGACAGTTTTATTTTTAATGCCTTTTTGAACTTTTGAAGTAATTGAAAATTTCATGCACATAAAAATAATGAACAAACCAAACTCAAATTTATCTTTTGTGTAGTTATTGACTAAACCGCGTATTTACCCAAATGTTTATGTAGAGTTTGAAGGTCGTTTACGATAACAATGTAAAACTATGGCTTCTTCATCAATTTTATACACCTTGATCCAAAATAATGCTAATCTCAAACACCCAGTTATGTACTTCGATGTCTCTCATCTAGTTTTGTTTACTGTTCTCAATTTCCGTTCAATACACAAGAGAATTTATAATCATCTCAGAAACTTTTGGCTTTTTAGAGACTTCATTTTAATAACTTTCATTACTCTTTTCACTGCCGGTCAAAATATTTTGCCTGATAACAAAATCGTCTTGAGTTTGTTTCTTGTATGCAATCGAATCTTAAAACGCACACAAAACGATACATGTACCCAATTACTTTTTTTCTTTTACAAAGGCCGACTTTTGTTCCGTTGCCTTAAGAATTGTCCCTGATCAAAATTGCACAGTGATTTTAATTTATAGTCATCAGATTTTAAAAATACACTTTTATGGTAAATTTGGTTCCGTGTTTTCTTAGCAACAAAAACATGTTCACCACCGTTCAGTTTATTTTAGGCACATCGAAGGCCTATTTTTGAGTTTGGCGGTTATTTAAAAATAACAACTAAATAAATCAGTCGAGGGCATAACTCTGTCAAAAATTGAACCAAATCACAAAAAACATTTCCAAGCGAAGGAGAAGAAATTCAAAGAAATAAAACATTCATTTTGAAAAAGTAAGTTTTTAACAGCTATCAGTAAAGAAGTCATTCAAAGTATAGTTTGCAAAACCGAGTTACGCAAGCGAATATCAGTTGTTAATTGTTTAAAATTCAAAAACAAACTAGATTGAATATTAAGTGTACTGCAACTGCAAAATCCGTTGCAACTAAATGCATCTTGTGTTTTTTCAAAGTATAACGAGTTTTATCCGATTTTAGCTCCAAATGAAACTAAAACTCATATACTTTTTAGAAAATGATAACGTTTTACAGAACCGAATTTTTTTTTCAAATATAAAAGAGTTGTTTTAAATTTTTATCAAACTTTAAAACCGATTTTGTAAATTGACCTATCTATATCTTGAAAAAACCGCTAGTTACTATTACCAAGTGCTGAGATTCGTAAATAAATTTTTAAAAGAATTATAAGTAATTATGTTTCTTGCCGCGTTCACAAATATACTTTCTTCTGATTACCTCAATAAACCAGGAAACTAAATAAATGCTTAAGGCTTTGTCATAATATGCAAAAGAAAAATGTACAGATAGCGAAAAACACGTTCCATAAAACTGAATTCGGTTGTGTTGTTTTGGTAAAAACATACAAGGCAATTCTGATATTAAATTATTTACCTGTGGTTTCATTACAAAAAGAAATTAACTCACTGGTTAACAACAGAACTGAGTTAAAAGATTGCCGTTCCGTCGATTTAAGATATTTGCAGCAAGTTTTACAACTTATAGCTTAACTCAGAACTTTAATGCAGTTCTGAGTTAAGCTATAAAAAATCTAAGAACTTCATTTTATATCAAATGCAAAGAATTTGTTTTTTCGCTTTTTTACACTAAAACTTCTTTTAATATTAAGCTAGAAACAAACATTTGAATTTATTTTAGTTATTTTGTTTGTCTCCCGTTTTCTTAACAATATGCCAGAAAGATTTAAAAGACTCTTATACGAACGAAGTATCTTTGGCCCCTCAAAAAAAAAAAAAAAAAAAAAATTAAACGTTAACAATGTTTTTGGCTGTCAAATGGAACAATGTTGCTGGCTTGGAAAACCGATAGAAGATCGCTATGCACATATTGATATCAGAAATAAATTATATCTGATACCCGGTTTGTGACTGCTGATAACAGCTTGATTGCAGAAAAAAAAAATTCAGTGCTTACAAGGTTTGCAGAATCTTTCGCAATCTCAAAGACAAAAAAACAAAATTGAACACATTAATTTCTATACTAGAAAATATTTAATATGATATACTCTTTTAGTATTATAAGATCCCTGAAACTTACATTTTAACTTAAATAATAAGAAAACCGGAAAGAAACCTTTAGTCTTGTCTGAAATCTCTATTTCCAACGTTGATATCGATAAGAACTGAATAAACTTAAGTTGAGGTAATTGCTACTAGTGAAGCCCAAAAAGGAAACAAAAAAATAAATAAATAAAAGAAGTCGCACTTTAAATCAAATTGTTTCTGTTTTTGGCAAGATTTTTTTTTTTTTTTTTGGTATCTTTCCTTTGAAACGATAGGGAAAAAAGTCAAACCCTATAGATGCATTGAATTCGAATAATCCTTAATTTCTTGTAAACTATGTTTTCTAACCAAAATGTAAACATAGTTTGGGAAGGAAAGGTCGAAAATGTTAAATGTATTTTTTTTCCACTAGCCTGCTAACCCCCAGCTTTGTTCAATCATTTGAAAATAATACCCAGGTGGAAAACTAATCAATTGAATAAATAGAATAGAAATCTCATTTTTGTACTTTTTTCCCTGACGTTTGGTAATGTCAACACTACGGTTTAAGTTTCTTTATTGGAATGCTAACAATACGTCGGGAGAGAAAAGATTTTGGTTTCTCATTACTTTTTTTCTTTTATGTCAGACGTACAAACGAGACTTTAAGCATGTTTAATGTCTTTGTGTCGGCAACTTCATTTGGCAATTTTCACACGTCTCAATTGACTTCTTTCTTTGGAGTTCCCCAGCTGTTTCACAACTGCTTCACTGTTTCATCATACATTAATTGACCATAAATCTTGCAAACACAAAGGAACCTTAACAGTCTTCCTGTTATTTTCCTTTGTTTTCTGTTAAAGTCAAAGATTATTTATGGGCAAACATTTCGGTAAACTTGATTGGGTTAAAGCTAACTTTAACGACCACTTGAGCTTTCAAAAAGTTTTCTTTTTGAATTTCCATGAGACGTGAAAAGGAAAACACTTAAAAGACATTATTTATGAAAATGATTCCATTTTTTCTTTTATGTTAACGATAAAAATTCCTTTATCAACTAAATTAAAATTCATGAAACTAAGTTAGAACAAAACCTTCACACCTGGGGGATTTCGGTCTTTGTTGACATTTTTACTTCTTAGATTTTCTTCCTCTTTGCTAAGTAAGCTTTTTTTCATAAATTGGCGGTTCACTTGCACGCATCTTGGCCAATCATTTTAATGACGCTGTGCAATATATATGTAAATTTTTTAATAAGAAGTCCATTTTCAGGGTTCAGGTCTGATGCATTAAAATGTTTTTAATGTATATTCTTATTAGGAAAGCTTCTAGAGCAAAAAAAATCTTGAGTTACTTTTTCTCTATTATCATTTAATTAGAAACTTGGGTTTGGAATCTAGCAGTCAACGATTGTTACAAATGTTGCGAACACAAAACTGATTCGGAAGTAAAATTGCTAAGTTAATCAGGCATAAGAGATGAGAAAATCAACTTGGGAGGCTAAACTTTTCAAGCTGACATATTCATGTTAATTTGTTAAATCCTACATCTTCAAAAAAAGCTGGTTTAAAAATTGAGCATTTTTTCAAATGTAGGATTTACAGTGTTTGACAGGCCAATCTCATCAAAATAGCGGTTTCACAACTGCAAAGTATTTTGATCAGCTGTCGATGAATTTAAAAAAACTCGGTAGATTAATAAAATAAAGTGTTTTTGTTAAAAAAAGATTAACAAAAGCTTTTCCTCAGTTTTTCGAAAAGACAGAGTTAAGCTTTAACAAGAACTAACTATTTTTTAGGAAATTCATCTTCCCCTTTTCTTCGTTACTTTTGAAACCGAAATATTCGGAAAAAGCATTTAGTAAATCCTTAAATTGATTCTCTAAGCCCTGGTATTTCCAGTGGGTTTAAGTCAATTTCTTAAGTTACATAATTTTTATTCCTAACTTAAAAAAATCTTGCATTTTTGAAAAGATTTTCTGTTTCATCTAAAATTATAATAAAGAAATTCTAGACTTTTAGGTTAAAGCTGCCGATAAAAACAATGTTTTTAATCACTAAGTTGCTCGTCAGCGATCATTTTAGAAATTCAAACCAAGAAGACGTGACAACCATCAGCTTTTTCTGCAATAAAGAGTAATGTCTAAGCCTTAGATTCAAGAGAGATTTAGTCGATATACAGTTAACAACAAATTCAAACACTAAGGTTTCAAGGAAACATTTATAGAGCATTTTGGAGTCTTAGAGGTAATGAACACTCGGCATGCCCACAAGTAACTTAAGACATACTATAGTATAGAATTGGTGTTTCTAACAGTTTGGCTTTAATGCACTAGAGATTTTACGATCAAGATTATATTTTAGTTCCAGATTTAGTCATTATACCTTTATTCCTGATGTAAGATAGAATCATTCAGTTACGAAGAGAGAATCATTGTCTGCTTTATCATTCTTGATTACATTAAAACTTGAAACGTACAGCAGTGGACTTTGATAAGTGTATTTCTGTCAATATCTAGATGGCCTGATTACGGTGAGCTAACTGATTTGGGATTCCTTTATCTTACATATAAAGAACTCTATTCGTAATCTCAAGAGCGTTAGAATATGAATAATATGTAAAGCGGTTTAAAAGATGCAAAGTAACTCTTTATCGACATCTTACAAGAATTACGAAAGTTTTTGCAAACTGTTCTAACCTTTTTTGTACCACTACATGCATGTGTAACTTAGACAACGCAAAGCTTAAATTCTTATCATCACCGCGTGATGAGTAGTGTATTTCAAGGATTTGATATTTCGAGCGTTAGCCCCATGTCAGAGCATCAAATCGTTTTTTTAGCTCACTAAACGCATTTAGTTTAATTATTCCAACAACGAATAAATTCCATGTTTGTATCCTATTGCTTATCAACTACAGTTGTCAGGGAACTAAGACCGCTATAGAAAAAGATTGACATGCACCATAAAATCTTTGTAAACAGTTTATTCGCTCAGGGCAAAGTTTGTGTTTCTAAGTTTTGTATATGGAGTAATCTTTTCCTGCCTCAAAACCTGCATATTTTCTTGTCTATAAGGAGCCAGTGAGGTGAAGAATATCGTTATCTTATTGTAGAAATGAAATTAATATTAAGTAGTTAACCGTTGTAATCAAGTGTCTTGTTAAAACAATCTATTTTTTTGATTTGAATTTTACCCGTTCTTGCGTTTTTGATAACTGCAGTAACACTGTTCAATCCTGCGTGATTTAGACAACTCAAAGCTACACTGACTTTATATGACCATCGAAACAGTTGTTCTATCTAATACTTGAAAAGTCGACGCTTCATTCACAGAAGCTACACGGCGATGATAAAAAAATTGTAGTTTTAAGTTGTTTATGTTACCTGTAAATACTCCAATTACTCCAATTCACAGACGCATTTCAGCATTTAAAAATTTTTGAACAATTATTCTGTTATTGTTCACGTTTTGCCGAAAGGAGTCTGATTTACGTTTGTAAATCGTTTTCCTTAAAAAACGATAAATTGAGGAATGTTAACGAAGTTTCTCATGCGATATTGAAATAATTTAACACAAAACAATTCCTTGCTGTTTTCAAGTGTTTAGCTTAAAAAAGTTCTTGTCGAGTGGACTTGATTTTCTCATTTACCTGTCCATTCAATCGGTAATTTCTATTTTTTTGTTGTGGTTCTAAATATTCAATTATGCATAATGTTGAAAACTAACAAAATAAGCAGAGCAACACTTTTTCATTTTCTTAGTTTCAGATATTTTGACTCTTAGACCTTTTGCCAGAGGTAAATCTGTAATGAAGTAACCAATTTATAGTATTTGACTCTTATTTTCTGAAATTTTTATCAAGTTATTCAAAGAATATCTAAACACAGTAGGGCCGGAGCCAAAACTGAAGCGTTGATATTACAGCGTATATTAAACGGTAAAACAGTGGATTCCTTCTTTAAAATCCAAGTGCGTTTGGTAATAATTTTAATACTAAGCAGTGAACAAATAACTCATCACGCCAAGAACTCACTAAGGAGACTACACAAAGTTTCACTAACCGTCAGCTTTCTAAATGTTTACATGTTCTTGAATGTCATCTCCTTAAACTACTTACATCAACCACAAAAAAATCAAACACTTTCATTGTTAGATTGTTTAAATATTACACTGCCGAAAGGTTGATGTTTGAAACGTCAGCTCCAGTATACTATTAACATCAACTATCACAGAATGGTATAAAGTTGTAATTGTCTAAATATTATCAGACTCCTGTACCACTCCATCAACTGACGTGCTGCAAAAGTCTTTTTTTACTGTGCTACGAGAAAAAATATGCTCTGCTGTTTAAATTAATTTTGTTAATCAAAAAGAAAGAAAAACACTAACTTCAACTTTAATTTAACTAACCAAAATTAAATATAATGCTTTGTGAAACATTCAAGTTGTACGAACTTCCAAAGTAAACCATTTCCCAGTTCGCATGCAAAATGCAATTGTTCTAAATTTAGCGTAAAACAAGGCAACATAAAACAATGATACTTTTATTCAATGCAACAGATTCACTGAAAAATCTTCATCTGACTTTAGTTTTAATATGTTTTATTTTTATTTCAAGCACTAAATGTCGAACTAAACTATGTTGCGGAATTGTTTGGGTTTTCCAGCAGCCTCAATATTCATTAGCGATGTTTGTTTGCTAAACATACAGGTTTTAAGCCATATTCTAAAAATATCCTTCATCAACATTATGTATTTTCCTGCCTATTGAAAGTCATTTTTCAATTTATCTAGTAAAAAGCTTTTCCTTGAAGAACCGAAGAACAGAATGATGCTCCAATTTTAGAAAACTAAGACACTGTTCACTCTTCTTTATCAGAAGTTAAAGTTTACAAAACAATTATTTTTGTTTTATTTTAGGGTTTATCATTTTAAAAATGTTTCCCTGTGTTGTATCTAAATTTTTAAGCATTTTGATTTACCTTCGTGAACAGGAAGCCAACAAGAATCCCATTAGATTCTACTTTAATTTTCGAAACATCTGTACATTAAGTTTACAAACTCCTAAAGTAAAGATACTTTCTTTTAATTATTAAAGAAAATCTGAGTGTGTTAAGTGTAACATACATTTATTATTTATAACTGTCGTACAGCGCCTTTTCCTAGCCAAAACTACTTTACTCAATATTTGAATTTTACAATGATTTTGATTATTTTAGTGTCATTTGTCACAGGTGGCAATACCTTCAAATACTCGTATAAATATCAAATGGCCTAGCTTAAATCTTTCGTCACTGACAGAACCAGACGCATAAACGAGGGGAAAACATGTTAAACTAAAATTTTATCAACAAACTTGTTTTTCTTCTATTTTTTGTTTTTATGTTTTGACGCTACAAAATCATACGTAACTATAGAATGTTAAAGTGTGACGTCACAAAAATTAATATCTGTGAATTTATCGGATTTGTTGAGATCATCGGAGCGATCAAGACTAAAAATGTATTCTTGCCAAAAGTCAGCAATTTGGTGAAAATTATCGGCGAGATATTACCACAGCTGTGCTCTAATGACTCCATACAAATCCTTCTAAAATAACTTGGTTCTTAACGTTAGGAACCAAGCCAATTTTAAAAAGATCTAGATTTGGATGGGGTCATCAGAGCATATCCCGGGACCGAGGTAATATTTCGTCACTGACTGGTGGCAAAATGTTAAATTTCGGCATAGATGTATTTTTCATCTAGTTCTTTCTGAATATGACAACCAAATTAGTGATTTCACAAATCAAATTTTTGTAACGTCATCACTTTGGTACAAATCTTTTCTTTACACTAAGTCTAGAGTAGAGTGGCAGTACGTACTACTAACTTTGAATTGATCGTATATTTATGGTTGAAATTTGTTTTAGCTCCGATTCCAAAAACTTAAAAACTAATATTTTGGTGCAATTGCAACTTAAATGAGGAATATTTCCGGTGCAGTTTGTAAAGGGTCCCGGTTTCGATTTTTTTTGTCAAAGCTGTGTCAGCTTCTCATCCTTACTTTGTAAATAGAGTAGCAGCAGTTCTCCAGGGATCAGTTCAGAAACTCTCATCCGCTTTATACTACGTACAGATACCAGAGATAAGTGACGGCTTCATTGGCTACTTTTGGATCTTAAAGGAATTTTGCTCAGCTAGCTAATTGGTAGTCTTTCTTTACTCAGAAATCCTTTCAAAACTTTTGTCTAAATTCATGAAGGAATTTAAATGTTTTAAACTTTTAAGTATATTGTTTTTTATAAAAAGGCGGATGAACATTTGATTATCCACATACAATTGTCGTTATTACCACCACCATCATCAGCATCATCATCATCATCATCACCACCATCATCATCATCATCATCATCATCATCACCACCATCATCATCATCACCATCACCATCACCATCACCACCACCGTCACCATCACCATCACCATCACCATCACCATCACCATCACCATCAACATCACCGTCACCGTCACCGTCACCGTCACCGTCACCGTCACCGTCACCGTCACCGTCACCGTCACCGTCACCGTCACC